>DWEJ01001210.1:0-13620 GCA_018245835.1 Mysoria sejanus stolli | reverse complement strand
CGCATCTGTGGTTGCCCTGAGATAGGATCTGAAGTTGATTACAAATGTTTATGGGCGGCAGTAGCCACATCAGGTGGACTGCATGCTCGTCTGCTACTTCTATATTATAAAATAATTAACAATATCATTTGATAGGAGCCGTAAAAACAGATTTAAAATTTAGATATTAACACGCAGATGATAAGATGTATGTTAAAATATGTAAAATATATAACTTCCGTCATCTAAGGGAATTGGGAACCAATTAAAATATACATCTGTTAAAGAACAGAAAAATAGGGGATTAAAACTTTCTTTGCATTTATAATCGAAAAGATATATACAAAACTAGACGTGTGCGAAAGTCCAAGGTTCACGTATCATCATTGTTCATTTAAGGAGAAAGGCCTACAAGGATGAAAATCCCCGATACTCGGTGTTTTCTGCCGACCCCTTAACAGGTACCTGACGTGAAGATATATATGAAACTCAAAGTAAAGTGGAGACAAGATTCATCAAGTTGATACATGTTTGTACACCCGCGACCCCAACTTGCGACGGTCGACTTGATTACATACACGTTTTCAACACAATTATTTGTACACAACAATAAAGATTATTTCTGGGGTCACATGAATTAGATGTTTATTACCAGGCGGTTAAGAATCATTTTACCATCGCTCTGTTGGCGTGAAACTAACGTATTACGAATATACTCGTATTTATAGCACAATCAGCAAACTACCTACCAATGCTGTGACGGTGTTACTCAAATCCTGATCATTACCGCTCAGACGGTATACTTTACTGACAGGCGCGGTCGAAGCTGCATTGGAAATAAACTATTAAAAACCATTATTTTAGCAAAAATCAAAACACAAGAATTGTAAAACACACTAGGTTTTTGGGTTTGATTGAGCACATATACATAGAAATACAATGCGTTACGTATAATGATAATATAAAATGACGCTATTCCAATAGAATTATTATCTTAGCTACTTACGCCGTAACGCGCTGACATATAGCGTGCGGTGTTCGCTCAAGTAGCAGTTTATTGTCACTCATTGTATGCGTGACCGTTTGTGGCAAACCCCACGAATCGCTCGTGAGATGGTTTACGCGCTCCAGAAAATTGTTTATTTTTTATTTCAAGACTAATGTTAAAAACCATTTTCGAAAGTATTATAAAGTCTTAAAATTTGAATTAACATGTAACATGAATTAACATAAGCTTGTTATCAATCTATGTATATTTCCTAGGACAGCTATCGAGCTAGCTAGCTATAGGACGAAAATCTATAGATATATAAAACAATTCAAACGTAATTATTGAAAAATCACATGTTATAACGTATATTTTATAACATTATAGATCAATATGAACATTTGTCATAATTTATAGCAAATAGTGATTCGTTTCCTTATTATCATTCGTTAAAATTCAACTGTTATTTACCACACATTTTTATTTCTGTAATTTGCTGCAATGTAATATTCGCGTCCAACGAGAAAAACTTATCGGGGTTAAAAAACATTTCACCAGCCCGGGCAGTGTTTTAGTGGCACGTAAAGTTTTCAGTACGTGTTATCATTCTGTTCCTTCTACCATAGTCGACGATTTATCCGCCATAAAACGAAAGACACGTAAATATCAAGTCCATAAAATCGAAGGTCAGCACCGGTATCATTAAACGTTCCGAACAATACGAGTTGAAAAAAAAACTATTTCTGCCTTATAACAGTAGTTTTAAGCGCTGCTGTGTTCTGGTTTGAAACGTGTGGTAAGGGAGACATACTTTCTCGAGGCATTCCAGCTTAGTCCTCAGGGGTAGCGGCGCATTGTGGTCGACCTGAGATAGGAATATAACTTTATCTTGGGTTAATTACAAATGTCTATGGGCGGCAGTAGCCACTTACCATCAGGTGAACTGCATGCTCGTCTGCTACTTCTATATTATAAAAAAAAAAACACACCAACCTTTAAAAAATAAAGAAGAAGGGCATCAGACGTGTAAGGATGTTGGGCAGCCGCGCGGCCGTGAGCCCGCGGGGTAATGTAATAATTTTAAAATATCTAAAATTTATATTAGTACGATATTTTTCAATGACATCCTATACAGTATTATCGAAACCTTTGGCGCTTAAAAGATAAAAGAAAAATATAAGCAAAAATAAAATTACATAAAATACCAGATTTATTTATCTTATAATGTTAATTTTATTTTATTAAGGTATGGGAGGCTAAAGTCCGAAGCATCGGGACGCGCCAGCTTGGCCAAGGCTGTTATGTCAGATACTATAATAGTTATTAGTAACTAACAAGTATTGACGGTATCTCATTTCTAAAAATGTCAATCGAAAACCATGTCATCAATCACATCACTCAACGCAACGACTTCAACGTGCAGTATCATTAATATTGTCCAAAGTTTACTATCAAACAACACAATCCAGCCCTAGCAGCCATAGTAGCTCAAAAAAGCGACGCTCCGGGTTTGCACTGTACAAGTTACCAGGACCCAGATATACAAGTAGAGACAACTAGACAGCATCCGAGCTAAGATAGCAACTGCAATTTGGTAGTGTGAACATAGTCTGACCCGGTTAGCAAACTCGTAACAAGTGTTTAAACAACCTAACGGCTTAACGAAATGCTTAACACTATAAACTGTATAGACTAACTAAACTTCGACGCTAACTAAGTCTGAGCTTTAGTCAACGTCCAAAATTTTCAAACTGCAATTAGCTTACAGCAAAACATTAAAAAACAATTTTCACCTCCGTGTCCAGCTCTAAACAATCTTCTCATCCGATTGTCTACAGCCTTACACATCAGTCCTTTCGCACGACATAATGAAGTTGTGTATTGAGGGTCGTAGGAAATCAGAGGTTGTTAGCGCGAACTTTGAACAGTCATATTACGGGAGTAGTGTACGTCAGAAGTGACACAGCCGCGTGTAGCGTAGCGCGGCGCGCGGTCGACTGGCTCTACGTCTACCTTCGTAGCGGCGCTACGGCTGGGGCGCGGCGCCGGGCGCTCGCCCGCCCTCGCTCGCCTGAGGCAGGTGAGCTATTCCAATTTCAAATACTTCGTACATGTATGTATATATTACTCAAATCAAAGTTACCGTCTTAAAAGTCTACCATATAAACGTCGTTAAAGTATTTTCAAGGATAAATACTACCTGCGCATATAAATATTACAGTCGGATTTTCATAACTATTTTATTCGCTAACTATGTTATATTAATTCCTATTGCTTACGGTACCACATACGGTAAAATATCGAAAAAACGTTTTCATAATTTTTGGCAAGTAATCAGCCGACATCCGGTTACATTATGAGTATCGGTTTGAATCGTTAGCTTATAAAAGATATTCTTTACTAAAACCTAATTTTACAAGAAAAAATTAAAAAATAAATGAGTTATACATTTCTGGTTCCAGTTGATTTTACGAAGTCCTACAAAACTAAACTTAAAACTGACGGACACATAAATAATAAGTGATATAGGCTCAATAAACAAGCGGTGTAAGCAAATTTAGTGAGGCTCCGACTCGGCGCTCTTATCGATGGCCTAAAACGTTTATGAGAATTTCGTGCCAAAGTTAATCTTCCCTGCTTCCGATATCGATAAACTGTAATTCGTGGACTATTTACACATGTAGAGCGAATGACGAAAATATGACCTACTTCAGAATCGATCTCATAACGGCGTTTGACGATCGCCAACTAAATATAAGGTGTGGTTTTTTTATTTAAATACCCTAGGCTCGCGTTCAGCTGCCTTGCGGCGCGGTTGCCTACAAAGTACCTATTCGTTCTTACTATGCACTACTAGTCTGAAGTTCTATCACCTCACTTGGACACCCTGACAGATGGCCTTAAGTCTTTTCATTGTAAGATGTTACCTGTGTCCAATAGTGGGACAAGGAAATAGTGAATTTAAATGACAGGTTTTTATATTCTATTAAATAACTTGCGAAGTTATTATTATATAACATGTATAATATCTATCACAAGGTGTATGGCAATAGGATCACCTCCAATTCGTGGTATGTAAACATTACTGGTGAAACGTAATCTAAACTTAAAGCGGACGTGTGCAACGTGCTCTTGTGAGTAAAACGTACTCGTCAGCTTAAAAACCTTAGCCCTCACGGCGTGAGAAAATGAATTATAAACCGCTTTGCTATCACTTATTCACATAACTATCCTAAACTCACTTGACTATCACTAATTCACTTGTTTATCACTAATTCATTAGACTATTTCTACTTCACTTGACTCCCTCTATTTAATTGACTATCACTGATTCACTTGTCTATCACTAATTCATTAGTGATAGACAATCACTAATTCACTTGACTATCTCTAGTTCACTTGACTCCCTCTATTTACTTTACTATCACTAATTCACTTGACTATCCCTATCCCACTTGACTACCGCTAATTTACTAGATTGTCCCCGAGTTCACTTGACAATCACTAGTTCACTTGACTATCATTAATCCACTTGGCTATCCCTAATTCACTTGACTTCCTATTGTTCTCACTATCACTCATTCTCGTGACTATCACTAATTCTCTTGACTATCACTACTAATAGGTATATTATTCAAAAACAATATTATATAATGTATAAACCAACTGGCTAATAACGAAATAAATCCGTAATATTATTCCTTCTTTAGCAAATTTGTGCCCAACAGAGCGATATAACCGAAAACATTGGCAGTGATAGACACGTAATGTCGCTGACAGGGAGGAAGTTCTATAAGAACAAAATGGATAAATACCCAACAGGGAAATTTATTTACTTCGGATATCAGTAAAGCGGAAAAATACTCATTTGATAAACTTATGCCGGTCTCTATGACATTCGTCTGATAGTGTCCTCTTAAGGGGCTCGACACACTAGCACCCTTCTAATATCAATATTTAGAATCACGTCGTTCAGGTTAATTTAAAAGGACAATTTAACTAAGATGGAAGAGTTTCAGGATGCCCGAAATTAGATAACGCTCAATTTTAAATGAAGCTGTTGTTAAAAGTTCGCATTCAACAAAGGAATATGATGTATGTGTCAGAAGACTGCGGACGGCGAGCATTTATAAACGGTGTGTTGATTGTTATGTACTTTTATCATGTATGATATAAGGTAGATTATTCTTAAGTATGATAATACATAAGAATAATCATGAAAAGTTTAATGTTAATGTAAACTTTGATACACATATTCACCTGTTCTTCATTCATTGACGTTATCATGCATGCTTGTATGTTTAAGAAACTTGTGACCTTAGTTAGTAAAAATTATACATTCTGTCTAGGGATCATAAATTCACTCCTGTAATCCCTGAAGAAGTAGGCAGAGGAATGCAGAACACTCCCACGTCTCACCAGTTACGTTTACGTCCCTGTAATAGGTGGTGAGATTACTGCTATACACCGGGCACATATCCGGACTCCGAATCACTACTAGAAAATTTTAATTAGAAAATTGAACCCAGGACCTTCTGATTGACAGTTGCACTTTCAACCAACACGACCAACTAGACAGGCTGTTAGGGGAAATATTGATGTATATATTTTTATGTCATGTGACTGTCATCTAACTTCGGTGTTCAGTAATATCCGTATATGTTATTTTAAATGTATAAGTAATTAATCTTTTACATTTTAGTTACAAAATCGTATATTTTAATTATTCTCTGTTACAATAATAATCACAATTATTTTTTCAATTATATGGGCGGTTACCCTTAGCCCCGTAAGGAAAACGGAAACGCCGCGACAAATCCTATATTGAAAAATAATGGACTTATTATCTGTAGAGACCTTAATATTGTTTTATTTCTTATAATTGAATGAATCCGCGTGTAAAATGATTACGTATTTTGTTATATTATGACTTTCGCGGCTGTTCGTATTAGAGATGTAATGAATATTCGCATTCGCGTTCGCGACTATTCGCATATTTTTGCATATTCGCATTCGCATTTATAATAATTTAATCGATATTAATGTAAAGAATATAAAGTCCTTGGAAAACGATATATAGCTATTCCATTCACATTTAATTTGGTTATCAAACGTATCAGTACGAGAAAAATAGATTATGAGGTACGAAAAAAGATTATCAATAAAACCGTTGCATATCACTAATAATGCACAGACTCCACAGGACCAACCGTTCGACGGATCAAGAAATAAAATTTTTTGTTCCGATCGTTGTCAGTCTGTAATAATTCTAATTCATACATACATACAGTAAAAAGTATCAGCGATACATGTTGAAGACGCTCGAGGCATTACACGTGGTGCGGACAACGAACTAAAGCGAGGTCCGGAAATAAGTTCATACTCCTGTCATTCATAGAGCTGAACATGTGTGTCAGTCTTCACATAACACACAATATTTTTGTTGTATGGCGCTAAGTTATCGAATGATGAGCTCCTAAGCAATTGACGAAACGTGAGAAACGTAATTTTTGAATGGAATAATTAAATCGAATGGAATATTAAATTTGTTTTTTTTATATAAACCAAATTGTGAAATAATATTTAAAATAATGTACGGTATAAGAGGTTTTTTTTCTTATTTCACACTTAATAACACGTCCGTAATCCCGAAGAGATAGGCAGAGGAGATACGTTTCGAGTTACGTTTACGTTTTACTGTGGAATAAGGGATGAGCCTAATATCATAAACCAGACAAAAATCTAAATTTTGAACACTAATAAAAATTTCAATTTATCTCATCCAATAGTACCCTACCCGGGCGTCGCACTCAAAACCTCTCGACCACTCGACGGTTGGTAACGAGTCAGTCGGCGGCAAAAGAAACTTAAATAATTCCTACTTTAAAGATCACTAACGAACCTAACCTATTCAATTTCGCTATTTATTTTTCGATTTAAGTCTATATTCCAAATTTATTTGTATAAATTTGTTTCCGTGTCGGGGCCGAGTAAGTGTACATTTCCCGAGCTCGCGCCGCTATACAGGTTGTCGTAAAAGACGACTAAACCCGGCTTTAATCCTTCTATATAATATAGACAATTAATAACAGTAAAAGCCTAATGATTTCGACTTCGGTTTTCTATTTTGGGGATTCCTAGGTTCAAATCCCGATGCATGCCTCTTAATTAACTAATAGTTTTAGAGAACTTTATAAAGAACTCTAAGGAGTGCAAGTCTTTCACGATGTTTTTCTTCGCCGCACAGAAAACGATATTTAATCTTGCGATACACATTTTTGTAGCATAGTTAAGGATTTAACGAAACAAATTTATATTATATACAAACCGATGTCCGTTCGTTATTTATCTTAGCCACTTATCTTTGGTGAGCAAAGAATCACTACATAACTCAACTGCGCTTAGCAGCTCTGATAGATTGCCAGCTATTATTATGCACTAGCTCCCGTCTCGTTACTCATTGCTCGTAGACTTGCCCGCTACATACCTCAGTAGCTATTCAGTGTGCTTTTCCTATTTTTTTCTCTATAAATATCTTGGACACCATCACAAATGTTTTTGATTCCAAACTAAGCGAAACCTATTTTTGCAAGGGGACGACTGATACTCATAAGTTTTACATACAACCTGAAAAAAGGTAAGCAACCATCACACGAATATTTGCCCGCGATCAAGTTAACTAATCACTGGAGCACAACGGGATTATCGATTATTTTAGAAAAATATAACGTCCTTGAAATTATTGACTGCCTCGTTGGTCGTGTTGATTGCAAGTGCGACTGCCGATCTGGAGGTCCCGGGTTCGATTCCCGGGTCGTACACTACAAAATTTTCTAATTTCGATTTTCTAGTAGTGGTTCGAAGTCTAGATATGTGCCTGATGCATGGCAATGGGCTCACCACCTATTGCATAGTGGGATGTAAACGTAACCGGTGAAAAGTGGTTTTGCATTCCTCTGCCTACCTCTTCGGGGATTACAGGCGTGAAGTTACGTCGTCTTGAAAGAACGTATATTTCTCTTCACAGATAAAATTCGTCACATTAATTTCAATATTTAAACTATTACACGTACGTGAAGGTATTTGCGGGAGCATGGAATCTGCTCCGGGCGATAGACTCCCGGCGTGTATGACAGTAGCAGCGTAGCAGTTGTAGCAATAACGTAGGTATTGTGATGACATTAGCAATACTTCTTCCAAGCAGTTATTGAACTGAACTTGTTCATTTAACATCTACATAGCCGCAACTAACCAAACAAATACAATAATAATACGCTATACGAGTATTTTAAAATATAAAAACTCGACACCCCAGTCGCCGCAGAAGCTCAGATGCTTAAAAGTTTTTAATTACTTTTTCCATGACGCGGATTTTGTGACAGTGCGAAGGGTATACAGGGTGAAGTTTTAATTATGTATACGTTTAGCATTATGTCATTTTAATTACAAACTCAAACACACCCCGATATCTATTTTGTATGATTGTTACTTCTGTATCATTTAGAGTAAGTAAAAGAAATGATAGAATTTCCGGTGTTACTTCTCACTTATAAAGCTTGATGTGTGCAGCGCAGTGGAGACTTTTTATATAATAATTAATTATCGAAGTACTGAATCCTAAATATCCCGATACATTTGAGACCTGCTTCTTTTACGTTCAGCACTCTCTTATGTCCATATTATCACTAGTAAGTACATTTAAACCGTTAGCTATACACAGTGATGTTCTGCTAGTGTCGTGCCGCCTTGGTCGTATAGGTTGCAGGTGCGACTGCCAATAGAGAGATCTAGGATTCAAATCCCGGATCAGGCTGTGTAGGGTTTTTTAACTTAGACTGTCTAGTAGTAGCTCGAAGTATAAATATGTGGTAAGTTTATGGTAATAGACCCGCTACGTATTCCATAGTACATAACTGTATATTTATATATTAATGACATAGTCATACGCAACATTTCATTTATATTTTACGCATTGATCACAAATGAAAATTATTTTAAATTACTTTTATTCAAAATGATTTGTAAAAAAACTAAATTGATGTCACTAAGCACCAGCATAAGCATTTGTGTATTGTTCCAGTTGTCCTCACCTTAAATATAAAAAGGGTGACAAAGTTTGTTTCGAAACTTCCAAAAGTAAGTAATATTATTGTGAAAGTTGTATTTTGTTCGCCAAGTACAAAAATGTGGTACTGCTCTGATTTCTAAAAGCCTACATCTAAAATAATAGAAAAAATCTGATCTAATGAAATAAAATGAATTCAATATGAAAACTTAACTTGTGAAAGTTAAATACCGCATTCAACTCTGAACATTTCCAACCAATTAAGCAATTATCTGGAACATTTATTCTTTCACGATAGTCCTGTCACAGCAAAAGTCATCGTCTAACTTGTCCATATTGTGTCAGTTTTAGTATAAAATTATAACGAATTAAAGGGTACCTAATTCTAGATTGTTCAGTAAAAAATCAATATTTATAACTGAAGTTTTGCACCTTAACGAAGTAATTAAAACACAAAAACTAATGGGATATTGTTTATGCTTTAATTCTCTAGCTCATAATGACTTGAGATAATTTAATGGTCTGTAGTATTTTATGAGTCCTTTCCTAGGAAGTTTATATTGAATATTTTGCTTAAGTTTGCAGACTCTCTATGAATAATCAATGTACATATGGTGATCATTTAGTCATTTTCAGCACATACAGTTAACTAACCTTGCTAGTATAAAAATTAACCGCAGTTCGAAAACAGATTTTGTAGTAACTTTGTATAGAGGTGTATTAAAACAATTAAAATACGATCTACTGATGTCATATTCCATGACGAACATGAAAATGTGATACACTTATCTGCCTAATTCTCCGGCAATTATAGACGTTATGTTACGTTCTTTGTCGAACAGTTTTGATGTGCTTTTCGGGCGTCGTGTCGTAGCTACATGTACCAGCCCCCGACCTAATGAATACTGAAAGATACACTGTACCTGATCTCTGCTACCAATATTGCCACATGTACTCCCATAGACTCCATGTAGCACCACCTCAAGTGGCGCTGGCTTTATTTAGAACTAAAATCCTTGAGTGTGTTTTGTTATAAGTGCCGGCATCATTGCTATTGAACAGGTGGCATCAGCGTTACCTAGTGGGGACACTATAGCCGCCCATAGGTGGAGACATCATCCTGTTTGACCGAGCGTTGTTAATATTTGTTTACATGCATACCTATGTAGCAATTACTACAGTAATTATGTGGACTTGTAAAATTTTAAAATAATATATTTAAAATTATTAATATTAATAATTTTAAAAAATAATTAATAATTTTTAAATATTTGACAAACGTTACAAGCCAGTGACTCTACAAGTATGTCAATGGTTTAATTTTATGATGAAACGCTAATAATTATGTTACCGAAACTGTAAGTAAAAGCAAACAACCCTTAAAGAGACAGATAGCGTGTCTGCCGCTTCCAAAAACTACTCTTTGCTTATAAAGTGAGGCCAATATTTACAGTACACGCTTTAAGAAGTTCGATAATGTTTATTTAGGCCTGTCAACAGTTAGCTGCGAAATATTATTTTACTGGTGAACTATTTACATTTAATAATAACAGTTGTAACGTCAATTTGTGTTGATGTTACAACTGTTATTTTTATCATACCATCACGCTAGGTTCCTAATGGAGAAAGCTGTATGCACCGAGTGCGAAATATCTCAGCTCTTACAGACCTGATTATACATTCATTACTCTTTTTTTGACACTTTTTGAGTCTGTTATGGACACTTTTGACTCTTCTATCAGACAATACCTGACCTATTTTAAAAAATACGTTAATAAATTGTATTTGTAGAGCATAACAAGCTGCCACTATTTCAGAAAGAGATAAGGCGGAACAATCAATTGCGTTTTATAAACAGCAAAGTTTGAGTTCAGGGAGCAAAGATTAAATCTCTAAGCATTTGTTGACGTCAGCGTGGAACAGGTCCAATGCGTCATGAACGTGTTTGTATTCCTTCTTTTTCACTTCGGAGTTCCTCAAACACTGGCTATTCATCATAGTGATATGAGGTATTATTATTTTACTATCGCGCTAAGTCTCTGACGGACTAGGCAGAGAGTAGCGAATGTCAAATATCTCTATCCTTACAATCTTAACGTTCGTCTTTTTTTTTGTTTTTCTTGTTTATATTTGCTACGAAACAATTAATTGTAATTTACCCCTTAATGCTAATTAAAGAACGTACATATCTTACTTATACTTATAAGATAGAATAAAAAACATGCTTATACTGAATTCTGTTACAAGTTATAAGGATTTTTTATCAATAATTTTAAATCACCTCTTTAATATATGCTATTAAAAAGTTCCATGTGCGTCTGACAAAAAATAGACAAAGCTTATTTAAATACTCGATATAAAACCAAAATATAGATATTTGCATTTACATCCCTAGTGTTCTTTAAATCTAGAATAATAAAACCTAATAAAAACTAGTAATAAAACCTGAACGTCACACCTGTAATCTTCGAAGAGGTAGGCAGAAGAATACCCTCCCACGTTCCGCCAGTTAAAAACTTTGTGGATTTGATGTATTATTACAAGAATCATTGAATAAAGTTGAAATTGATTTTACTTACCTAATAATTTATATATTTTATTTATTGATTGCCTCGTTAGGCGAGTGGCTGCAAGCACGACTACAGGTCGAGAGACCCTGGGTTCAAAACCCGGGTCGAGTAACTACTACAAAATTTTTTTAACTTATAATTTCTGATTATAATTTCTAATAATGACTCGGAATCTGATCTCATGCACGGTATATGGCAATAGACTCACCTTCTATCCTATAGTGGAACCTAAACAGAACTCGTGAAACGTGGGAGTATAGTACTCTTTTGCCTATCTCTTGAGGGACAACAGGCGTGATATTATGATTTATTTAGGTACCAGTAAATAAATTATACAAAGTGTACACATACACAAGAATCTTCACATTTTTATCAATAATACAAAAGGTGGCCTCATGTCTATGAAAGCGATATTTATCAAACAACCTTCAAGTAGAAAAAATGTAAATCTAGTGATAATGCCTAGGTTGTGCAACTTGTAAACGAAAGAGTAATAAACAGTTTGTTGGACAAAGTAATCATAAATGTATATGACTCTCGTACAGCGTAAACCTGGCGACAAAAACCAGCCCCTGGCGAATCGTGTCGCAAATTATGCAAATCGCCCTTAATGAATGTAAACAAATTAGGTAGAGCGATATAATCGGCCGTGCGCTGCTCGCCGGCGACTTGACGAAGGACCCGCGCAGATATTAGACGTGATACAAACTAACTCTTGTTAGCTAATTGGTTTTCACTTGGGGCGCTTTTCGATTAGAACAAATATACTGGCGGAGGGAGTCAAAACTCTCAGACACCATCGCGCGAGCATGAAGAGAGCGACGAACGTAGAAGCGCGTCAACTCCGTAGGGTATTTGGTATTTAATATTTGGTATTTGATGTTCTCTGCCTGCATGTACTATACGTAACATCACGCCTGTAATCTTCGAAGAGATAGGCAGAGAAATATATCACACTCCCAATAGTAACATAATAGAGTAACTTAGATAACAAAATAATAAAAAAAATTAATATGAATACTTCTAAGCCTCGACGGGTATTATTATAATCGCTATATATACATATGTCCATTATACTAACTTTAACGTATTTTATATCATAATACATCATAGCGTCGTAACAGTAATCGTAGCATATAAAAGCGCTACGATACGATTGTGATACGCTACAATACCATACGATAGAGCTGCTGTAACAAACCAATTCTTAGTTTCTCAGTTTCTCAGTCTCAGCCTTCAGTTCTAAAACAATTCTTAATCTATTGATTAAGCAAAGCAAAAAAGCAAAAGCAGACCAATATTCATTTTTACTACTCAAAATTTATTTTTAATACAACGTGTCTCTTTATATGTATCAGAATCTAACGACTACATATTAATTTTTAATTTTCTTTATTTTGTTTATAAATGCGTATTTCATAACTAGATGGATCTATTAAAATCTCATGATACAAACTGATTTATTTATTTTACGTTCATTCGAATACATACAATTTATGAACAGTGGACCGTAAACACGATGTTGATGGTAATTTATTATTTAGCTCTTACTTTTGCAGTACTTGACCAATAACCAAATATTTTATTTACACTTTTAAAGATTCTGTAGATAGAAACGTATTTCGATTACGTCATCATTTTAGATGGACACTGTCATCGTAACACTTTAACTCTATAATCTTAAAAATTGAAGAAACTAGTTTCTTATTTTAGTTTTAACACAAATTATTTTAAATAAGCAAAAATATTGTTAAACGTCACTCGGCGTGTCTTCTCCGAGCAAATATCCCGACTCTGGGCTGGGAATTAAAGTGAGATAAACTCAACTTTACCCGACCTGAGAATCGAACTCAGGACCTCTTATTCGATAATCCCACTTGTAAACACATCAACGAGAGAATCAAGAACATTTGAACTTGAAATTTCAATCATTTTTTTTACTAAAAAAACGTAACTTCACGCCTGTAATCCCCGAAGAGGTAGGCAGAGGAATGCACAACATTCCCACGTTTCACCGG
>DWEJ01001209.1:0-13627 GCA_018245835.1 Mysoria sejanus stolli | reverse complement strand
AAGCATTTTCCGAAGCGGTGGTAGTTGCCTTTTGACGTACAAAAAGTGTTCTTAGGAACCAATTTTGAATAAATGGAGTTTGAATTTGAATTTAGATGTTTTGGTTTTGTGGGAAGAATAAATGAGGAAATGTTACCGAAAGCGATTTATAAGGCGAGTTTAAATGGTAGAATCGTAACAAGAAATCCGGATCAAAAATTTCTTTAACAGACCAGCATGGATGACGACTTTAATGAATGTAGAAGAGGCGAAATCAGTTTACCAGCACTGGAACAGGTGGAAATTCTTAATATTTGCATATTCTTGAGAAATAGGTGTTATAATATGTAAATACGTTTATATGTATATATCAGATTTATATAATACATAAATGTTGCTGTTTACTTAAATCAAAATGTTAGGTGTGGAAATATCTCAAGACATTTATTTAATAATAAATGTAGGACGGGAATACACTCCACTCAATATAATACAACTCATATTGGGACCGATCGGGTTTTGACGTTTTATCTACAATTCCCTCTAAAGAGGACCACAACAATGCAATTACTTATGCGTGAGTTAGAAATAAATCGTTCAGTGCGCACCAGTGATCAATAACGTTGATTCTCAATATTATCAACAATACCCTATCAATTATTAATAATGTTTATCTACGTAACGGGTGAAACGTTGGTGTGTAGGTTCCACTACGTTCCACTGTCTACCTCTTAAGGGACGTGCAGGCGTGATATTACGAAACTATTCTATTTTATTTATATGAATCTAAAGTAAAGGTTGACTGAGTAAATTATTAGGACTACAATAGATCAGATATTGGCTGATAAGAAAATCAGGTGTCCGTTATGGCGTGTATAAAACGTAACTTTACGCCTGTAATCCCCGAAGGGGTAGGCAGAGGACTGCAGAACATTCCCACGTTTAACCGGTTACGTTTACGTCCCACTATGGAATAAGTGGTAAGCCTATTGCCATGCATCAAGCACATATCCACACTCCGAACTACTACTAGAGTTTTAATTTAGATTTTCTACAAAATTTTCTACAAAATTTCTAAATTAGAAAAACTCTTTTGTAGTGTTCGACCCGGGAATCGAACCCGGGACCTCCCGATCGGTAGTCGCACTTGCAACCAACACGACCAACGAGGCAGTCAAAATAAAGCATTATAAATACAAATTAAAGAATTATAAATACGAATTCAAGTAACTTCATCTACCTTGTATCTTTCACTAGTATACCAGTGCTTTCAACCCCCAGGGAACATACTTAATAAAAACTTAACAACATATACTTTATAAAGAACACAATGTTTTTCTCTTGAAACTGTTATTATTATAATGTTATGGCGCCGGATAGGAAGAAAATACCGAGCGCCAAAATTCTCTAAGCGACTAAAATGAAACTATTGTTGTAATATTAAGTAAAAATGACGCCAGAAAGAAATGATTATGACTGACTAATCTGTCGCAGTAGTTAGATTGCAGCAATCAGTGTCAAAGCTAACTCAGACGCTAGAAGACCGCAGTTAGGCGGCCGGATGTGGTGACATTGAGCTGTTTCCGGTAACGGAAGCCGTTGTTACTTCCGCTTCGCTGAAGGGAATCATTTTCAAGGACTGCACATTTATTCAGAATGCCACAAGGAATAGTTGTTATCAGCAATATTGTTGTTTTGACTGTAACGGCTCTTGATTTTATTTGAATTGTAAAATTTTGATGGCTTGTAATTTAATTTAATTTAATATTTCTACAACCTTAGACGCTAATTGTATAATTACTCGAAATCCGTACGGGATGGGCAGAGAGCATGAATGCGATATATTTTAAATTTTACAGATTTCACGCTTATATTGATCATTTTGTTTATACGTGCACGCCGGATTCGGTAACTTCAGACTCACTCATTCATTCAGTATTTGTCCTATTTGGTCAAGATATGTGGATATAGTCCCTTTGCATCTAAATCCACCAACATTTCCATTTATGAATGTCTAAATGAACCGGGACTGCGGGAAGTGACGTCTTCGCAGCGTTCTCACAGCAATCGCCGGAAGCTCATGAAGAAGATCTCGTATAGTTCCAAAACTAATCGGGCCATCCCAAAGGACAACCGGGAGCCAAGTCGGGTCATACATAATAATGTGATGCATTCTATGCTATTTGTAACTGTATCTGAGTTGACTGAGTAGGTTTTGAATGGACAGGTACGTTGTGGTAAGTATGGTTATTTGGCTTGCTCTACTGAGCACTGCTAATTATCTCGGTCACGATTACGCGAATCAAGGCGAAGTGCCAAATTACAAGCCATTGTTGCAACGCAGTAGAATCACGTACATACATGCACAACGTCTTCTAAACGGCTATTCAACGAATTGGCCGCGCAATAAATAAAAAGGTGATTTAGGAAATCCCGACACGACTCGCCGGATTTATACAGAGTGTTCAGACATGGACCTTCCTACGCTCATCAGCATTCTGTCCTCGCGCGGACGATTGAATGTTACGCCCGAGACGCTCTACTTCTGAATTATCGCTCATTGGCCCTGCAAATGGCCCTATATCAATATATGTACGTAACATAAAACTACGCCGGTATTTTCTCGATGGGTTAAGCAGCGGAGTATAGTACGCTCCTACGATTCTCTAGTTTATAGCCTATTTCCACACACTGGGCACGAATCTAAGGCAGTTGGTCAGTATATCAACATATATATTTATAGCATATAGTCAAGTGTATAATCAGTATAGAATGGCTGTACTAATCACGATGTGGTTAACTCAATTTGGATGCAAGGTAGTATTGAGCAGCCGCGATGATAACGTAAAAGCATACTGCAATATTGTTGTAGTTCAGTACATTGAACTCTATCCGTAGCAGGTCGTAGCAGCGCGTAGTACTCACAGCGCTACGCCGGCGAGTCGTTTACAAATGCAGGTCATATCGCGTGATTTGGTTTGCTAACTAGCCGCTACCAGGGCCAGATATGAAAGCCTGTTCGTTGGCACTCTATGTATGTAATCCATTTTGATTATGATAACGATATGCAAATACAGTGTTCATGTCATCATTGGCGTTGTGTATATTTATGACCAAAAATTCACACTCATGTAGGGAACATTCAATTCAAGTTTTTATAATATTGAAAACCTTCATCTTCTGTATAATTTTAAAGAGAAGCTCCTTTTGTTTGATAATATGTAGGGCTCACAATTGGAATGTAAAATAAATATTATGTGTAAATATATGTGTAAATTAAATAATAAGTGCAATTATTATTTTAAGACTTTCAATAAATTGTTTGATTTTTTGGTGTATTTTTGAATCACATCTTTCCCTATTCGTCTATGTAGACTATATACTGTACATATGAACAAATAGCTTTTGATTTCACAGCTCCGATCGCATGGAGACCAGACGCTTTACAATTTCAGCTTTATATCAGCCGTTTCGGTTTCTAGTTTCGGTATTAATGGCGTAAGAGCTTCAAAAGGTAGAGACTAATAATACGTATCGGTATAGACCCGTCACTGTCTAGGGGCTAAAAACACAATCTGCAGAGATACATTTATAAGAAAACAAACCCTCGTCAAAATAAAACAAGTAAGTTACGAAAATTAAGTGTTTTAGTTTCATTTCGTTTATAATACTTTTCGTACAATTGTAATTATTGTTATAGTAAGATCACGGCAGGTTTTTAAAAGGCTAGACAAGAAGCACCAAGTGTCAAATATCTCTATCTCTTCAGCTCCGACGCTCTTCATCAATCTTTATACACGCATGTGGGTTTCGAAGACTACTGGCTCCGCCATCAGACATTATGATCACACATTTGATCACTATAGGTGAATTTAAGGCACATTTTTCTTACAATTTGTTGTGATATAATTGCTAGTAATATTTTTTACTAAAGGTACACAGAGTTGACGATTAACTTTTATGTAGAGCATTATAACTGTGACAAAGCACGTCGAAACAAGCGCTTTAAGCCTTCTAGCGTTTACGAAATTCGTTCAGGTAATTTTAAGTAGATTCTCTTCAGCACAAACACGAGAAAGTGCCGGCTTTAGGTTTTAGTTCTATTATAGTCGAGTCGAGTCTAGTTAATATGTAGTATAGCTTTTAAGTAATGTCTTCGTAGATTTACATAAACGATTATCATTTTACATACTTGTATTGTGTATGATTGAATCAATATAACTTTTAAGTGAATATTACTTATAAGTGAATATTCACTCATAAGTCAAACATCTTCTTCTTCGTCGAGTCGATAACTGATCGTGATCAGCTATCGTGGTGAAAGGATTAGTCGCAATGTCCAGGGTGCGCCGGCCAGTGTATATTCGTACTTAATCAGACACAATCGCCGCTCGGGGAAGCACCTCCTTTCATGCACCCAAACATGAGTCAAACCTGAGTTTCCTTGCTAACATATAGGTATAAACATTATGTTTAACTCGGATATTTGCTTTTAAGATTTAATACCAACTATGTTTTAGTGAAATCTCGCAACCTCGTTAGGAACACGCTAAAACAATTAAAATTGAAAATTCTCTGCAACATATTACTAGAGTTACAACGAAGTGATAACGATTGCACAAATGGAAAACTAATGTCAACAAACGGTATAAAGAATTCAGTACGGTGCTTATAAAATACCATTTCCTCCGTTTGATCTAACAAAGGATCCCAGGTGGTTAATATGCACAGTATAGGAAGGCATTTTTAACTTAACAATCGGGTACTAATGACTCTTTGTTAAAAGTATGGTATGCCAGGTACGCAGTACCTTACTCGTTAAAACAGTAAAATCACGTCTTCTTAGGGGATTATCCCCTAAGAAGTAGGCAGATGTCGTGCCGTTAAATAAGTATATTTCACTTTGCCGGTATAATACATACGTTACTGATAAGTTAACTAAGTCACAATGCTTTCGTAACAAAATATTCCGCTCATAATTTATCCAATATGGGACGTAAATGTAACCGGTTAAACTGGAAGTGTATTGGACACCTCTGTTTTACCTCTTTTCTCTTTATTCACCGTCTGATTCATTCGTCTTAATCCAGAATAAAATAATATAATCCCGGCCTACGAAAATAGTTGTCTTTGAATAAATAAATATCTCTGTACTTTAGTTCTTTCATATTAATATCAAACTCAATCATATTACATCGATTATTATATTGTATGAACACGGTTTTGCCTCTCAAAATCACAACAAGGGATGCTTTAATAATTAGTAGCGTGACCACAATACAAGGAAACTGATCGCATCCGACAGGGTTGTAATAATGATATCGTATTTCCTTTTACGTTCAAGATGATAGGGACCATTTAGAGAACAGACCAAACAGAGAACGTTGTTCTATGGTATATCAATATTTACAATATGTATTTGTTACCTGATCCTACGAAGGTCATTATTATGTATTGAAGGTTTGTGGGTCCTTTGGAGATACATAATCACCATCAACCTCTTGCGGAGCTATGCCTCCAGGAGGACCTGCCGGTTGGGAGAGACGTGTCTTTGTTTCATTTATTATTGAATAATAATGACTAATAATGATTGAAAGATGCCTAGCCCAACTTTTCATAGTCATCTGGGTTGAAAATGCCAATTGACATTAAGTCTATTCTTTCTTAAAAACAATAAAGAATAAATAAATAAATATAAATGACTAAAAATACCTAAAAATTACTAAGACTGACTGCCTCTTTAAATTGAGTTGCAAGCGTGACTGCTAATCAAGAAGGCCTGATCGATTACTGGGCCAGCCAATGTAATATAGAATTTTTTCTATCTTAAAATTTCCATTAGAAGCACAGTGCCTGGCTTTATGGTGTATGGTAACAGGCATAAGCCGTATTTCGTAGTCGGACGAATAACATTACTGGTGAATCGTATGAGTTTGTTACACTTCTCAGCACACTTTGGGGAGGTACAGTCTTGATCTTATTAATAGGACATGCCGGATATTATTAATAATATGCTTAATAGCTAATTTATAACTAGTATTTCTGGCACTAATGCAATATGGTGTAAAAACAAATGTTAAATGTTAAAAGTATCAACGAATACGCAGTTGAATAAAACACGAATACTCACAGATTTATATTACATCAGAAAGTTTTCTTTCCACTATATATCAAAATGATTTTAAGTTGAAGTGAAGAATACTGTTAACACAATAAAAGTAATGGATCACTTTTAATATCCACCGAAAGTAAAGTAAAAATTTCACGCCGAATTACATTGTGTATTGTATAAAGTTCGCTCTATGGTGAACGGTGTTTTTGTAGCGGCGTAAGCAATAAATGCCTGCGAGGTAGTTACGAACGTGTAGGGGCGCGCGATAGATTTCCTCCCACGCTTTCAAACTACACTCCGCAAGTTGAATGAAAGACTGCATTGTTTTCTGTGAAAAAAAAGAACATCAAGTACGCGCGTGTTCTTGATTTTTTTTTAGCAAGAAACTGCTTATTTGTAATATTGTCTTTCAACCAATTTCTATTGAAGACACTACATAAAATGTAAACGGAGGGTACGACTTTATATTTTGATGCCAAAAGAGATCACCAAGGACTCTGCTACCCTTATTTGTATCGTAAAGCAATTATATTTAAAGGGATTTGCGTCTTTGGTTAAAGGGCTTATTTACTAGTCTATATGGATATGAGAGATGACAATCTCACTATTCAACAGTTGCAACTTATCTGTGATCAATTAGAAATATGACGGATGGTTACTTAAATGGAAAGAAATAATTTATAATAATAGTCCTATTTCTGCAGTCTGATTAAAAACGACTGTCTGGATTCATTGAATTCAATGGTGGCTTTATGAAAGTAGAGCCCAGATTAGATGAAGACGCCCCTGAGTAATGGCATTTACATTTTAATAACGTTAACATTGAGTCGTGGGTGACACTACACTGTTCTGTCTACCTCCCGGGGAAATACAGGCATGATGTTAAAGCTTTCGTAAGCTAATAATGTATCAACCTTTCCATGATATCTCTAGATACGGGAAAGAAAATAATTTTATATACATGTTGGCGATTGATGCCTCCTGTATGATGTAATGAACAAGAACTGTTGAGGAGATAAGTAAATATCATTAAATATCCTTGAATATTTGGAGCATACACGCGTAATAGGCAATATTCTCTAGAGATAGTATTCTGGAGTAGCGCTGAGTAATATAGTAGTGCAGGGCTGTTATTAGCCACTCAAATATTGGTTAGGTACATGCGCTTAGCTCTAAAACGTTATTCGCCTAAGTGGTCCCTGTCTCGCCGACATTAACGCGCAGTTTGCTTCCAGTTGATGGATTTACCTGTAACGGAGATTTGCTTTTACCAAGCACCTCACCCGATCCTTTGATCGATCACTTTAAGAAAATTGTCGCGAATTCAAACCTGACACATTTCACTTATAAGAATAATTCTCGACAGTTTTAAGTATGACAAAATAAATATACACTACGGATGTAGATATACGCAGGTGGCAAACGACACACAGATTGAAGTGAATCTGGTCAAGATAAGTATCTTGAGGAAATAGGCCAGATACTGGTGCCAGAGTCAGAACGTTCCGCAAGATACGTGTATGTGGACAGTTATAAATGTTGAACAAGGACGTGAAGCCTGTAACAGTAGAGATTTGGTACTAAGTGCTATCTGTCTACCCCGTTAGGACTTCGCGTGACGATATAATTAATAATAGAACGTGACAAAACGAAAGTAGGCAGCGAAGTGTAAAACACTCAAACAGTTATGTTTAGGTCCCCTATGGAACCGGTGGTGAGCCTATTGCCATACATCAAGTACATGATCAGATTCAGAGCTACTTATAAAAGATCAAAATTTAAAAAAAAATTGTAGTGCCCGACCCGGGATATGGATCTCCCGATCAGCAGTTGCACTTGAAACCAACACGACCAACGAGGCAGTCAAATTATAAGAACAATATAAAAAAATAACGATAAAAATAAAAAAAGAAAGTGTTATGTTATTTATTTGCTATCCATGATAATATATTTTTTAATATTAAAGGTGTAGTTTAGTTTAACACAGTGTGTAGGTGTAGTTTAAGGCAGCTCTGAATTTCATGCCTAAATAGTTTTATATATTCGTATGTAAGAAGGTACTTTCATGGAAACAAGGTTTCATAGAGTACCGGGCACAGATACATTCTAACTTAGCTCTCAGGGGCCTAAGTACGACGCCTCGTGTCTTCACTTGTCTGCTTGCTACATACTTCAAACCAGAACATAACAATGAATGAAAGTATTACAATTTGCGCCAGAAATATGTACATGGAGCTGTAGAGTTGCTCTAGTTAAAACGTGCATGAAGGATTTTTATTTATTTACGACAACCAACAAACAAGACTAACGATACGATAGTCATACAATTATTTATGTATTAAAGTACATACTAAATGCCGCGTTAATCACAGATTAGCATGGCATGCGTCGTTGACGAGTTTTATTTTATTATTTATTTAATTTTTTTTATTTTATTTATTTTTAGGTCCACCGACACAGAAAACATAGTACATTCTTATAGTATTACACATAAAACGTTAAATTCGTTTAAAAAATATATCTGTTAGTAGAAACAGGCATTGACAGTTGTGAGTGCGACCGCCGATCGGGAGGTTCCGGGTTCTATTACCGAGTCGAAGACTACAAAAATGTTCTAGTAGTGCCTCGGAGTCTGGATATGTGCCCGATGCATGGCAATAGGCTCACCACCTATTCCACAGTGGGCCGTAAAAGTAACTGGTGAAACGTGCGAGTGTTCTGCAGTCCTCCGCCTACCTCTTCGGGGATTACAGGCGTGAAGTTACGTTTTAGAAACATCGAAGTAGGCATGAATTTCATATTATCTTCAGAAGTGTAATGATGTTGTTTTGTAATAAATTTCTATTAATTTCAAGCGGCCTATTTTATTTCTAATGATCACAACATTTCAGGTCTCAATTCCCACTGCAATCGAATGGATTTAAAATTTAAAAGGGGATAATTTAAGTAGCGTTTCACAAGGTTGCGTAACAGAGAAAATGTGCGCTCTGAATGCTTTATAATTATGGAGTTGAGCAACATAACTTCAGAAAAAGCTCCGGTCTCGTTGTGGGGAGGGCTATGTTCATATTACACATTGATTTGTTTGCGAAACTTGTTTGTTGTAATATACGTTTGCATCTCTAACATCCGATTAAAATTTATACAAAATGGTCGGGATAAAGTTGTATCGAAATTTATTGGATTGTTTTCACCATAATTTGATTTGAATGAAAGGTTTGTAACATTTTATTAATCATAGTTAATTGTAAAGATGGTAGGGGACCGATTGAATCTTTGTATTTATATACATTACTCTATGAGAATGCATGTGCATGAAGGAAGCCTCCTCGAGCGGCGACTATGTCATGTACAAACATACATATACTGCCCGGCGTACCCTGGACATTGCGACTAATCCTTTCACCACGATGGCTGATCATCGACACGACGAAGAAGAAGATTCTATGCATGCTCAATGTCAGTATAGCAGACATACAACTTTCGGCGCGTCTACAAAAGAAACAATGTGCGTTGTGTGCACAAGCACACATACCAGTGCAATATAGTTGCCGCAAAGCCTCTTGATACGCAAGAGGCGGCTCAATGGCGGCGTGACTCGCCACCCCGTCTCGCTGCGTACGAATACCTTTCATATTGTTATCGTATCTCGGCAAGTGTTTAGGGACTGTGTCAAAACAGCGAATCAAGAAGTTTACATATAAATGTTTTTCAACATTTAAACCTTTGGGAGCTTAACTATGATGAATGTAGAAGAATAATGTCTGGTCAGTGGATGTAGAGAACATCGGCCGCCGACCTCTGGCTACCTCGTGGCGGGTCTAGCAAGGGAATATAATAAAAATAATATTACAAATTATTCTCCTTAAAGCAAAGCCGTGTTTCATGAACATTCATCATTCTCTCCGTGTGTGTGTGTGTGTCTGCCCGTTTCAGAGATCTCGTAATCAGTTTTTTAACTTATTTAGTAAACAAACCTACCTACGTGAATTTTGACATTTACAGGGTTTTCATATCTGTACCTGAGTGGGGTACAATTATTATAACCGTTCGCTTTTGCATTTCTCTTAATCTCAATATTCGTCGGGCTGTCTTTAATCTCTCGACGTTCAGTTGAAAGATTATTATTTGAATGACTGTAGCAGATGATTTTCTCCCTGTGTAATCTGGTCACAATTATGCTACAATCGTTTACGAGTTATTTTTTTGATAGACCGTATAAAAAGTATGCATAAAATTAATGAAAAATGATGAAGAAATTTTGGTTGATGATTATTAGAAAACATAACCCTATAATTTCACATCAAAATCTATTCAGTGCCCGACTAATAACTGCTCGTCGCAGTATAAAGGCTGGAAAGTTGAAAAAACATGCAGCAGCTGCTACGTCGAAAAATAACGTATCATTAATCATAACGACGGAAGAAACACAAAGGAATGATGGCCGGCCGACTGTTGCTTTTTATGGAGACCGTACACTGAACGCATTCATATACGCTGGGCATTGAGAATTGGAAATTCCATTTTCATATTTATACGTTGCAATATAAAAAGACCCTCAGGGGAGGTCATGACCAGCTGTGGACTGCAGTAGGACGGTGACGATGAAACTAAGAAGTAACGCTATGAAATATGGGTAAATGTTCCTTGTAAACGCGACATCACGCTTGAAATCCTTGGAAAAGTAAGCAGAGGAGTATGGTACATTCCCTCGTTTCACTATTGTAATATAAAAAGTGTTTAGGTGTCACGATGTAGGATGATAATGGTGTTGACAATGATGATTATAATTTTAATTGATCGAAATATATTAATTAGAGGTTCAGAATAATCGCGCTTTATTTGTTAAAGGAATTTTTTTACTCATTTAATATTATATTTACGAGTCGGCTGAGGTTACAAAACGTATTTTTTTATAAGCAAGGGTCCAATTCAGTCCTCAAATTTACCATTTTGTCAGGGTGTAATTTTCATGGGCGTTTTAGTGTTAAGTGTTCAGATGAAGGTTTTTGAACGTTGCGTGAATCTTCCCTACATGCAAAGTGGGTTTATTCACATGTTGGCTTCTTGAATGTCCCGTTGGTGCAGTGGCTAGGGAACGTAGCTGTTAAGTCGGGGGTCGTGGATTCTAATCCCACCCAGGACAATAATTAGCATGTGTGTGGAGTGCAACAGGAGTTTATTCTGTCTGGGTGTGAAAAAACTCTATACAAGTTTTTATCTATAAGTGGGTATATATTTAGGTTATCATCCGCCTGGTGGCTACAATACTCGATCTTCCTTAGGGATGAGATCGTCGTGTGGAGATGTTCTAAGAGATTTTTTATGAATTGGTGCCTATCTAATATTTATAAGAGATGTGGGAGATTCGAGTCTAGCAGTAAAAAGATTATTGGCACAAATCTTTTTCTTCCGCAACACAGCTTTTCTCACATCAGGGAAGTTGGCTGGAAGTAATGTATGTACGAACAAGTCCAACACTCTACATTATTATTCTGCGCCATATCACTATAATGATCGTCAATCTGTTTCTTTTCATAAGATATGAAAATGTGCACAAATGAGCACTTAATAAAGCCTATTCGCCTTCGCTGTAAATAGTCCTAGACTAGAAGTCCTGGATTACACTCCGGTACGTTCAGAGGATCAAGAAAAAACAAAAAACATTTTCATCTTATGTCTGCCTTAATCTCCTTTATTATTTTTTATTCTTATTCTGTTGACATAAAGGTATGAATTTGAAGATTGTGATCCATGTCGAAGAAACACTTGAGAGCTGTAAGAACAAAAGTATTCGGCATTGATAGCTTTCTGCCTACTACGTACTGGATCTGACGTGACATTGTAATGACACTCGTAATATACACATTTGTAATTATGATACTCGTATAATGGTGCAAAGGAGAATGTACGCAAATTTTCAATTCATAACGCTTTCTCTTTGTAATTATCTATTCAGCTCGTGGCAACTGTCCTACTTAGGCTAACATATTCAGTATGTCCTTAGGATAGCGGGACGTCTGACCGCAAACAGCCCTATAATAATTGTGGTGGTAGTTCCCAGGGTCCACTGTGTTTCTATCACTATTTGATACTTTTACATACACTAATGTCCTATTTAAATAAATGAGTATTGATGACAGTAAAACAGAAATATTTAGCCAGTAGATTAGAATCAAGTCGTACAAATAAATTAAACTATAAATAAATGTATATATAATTATTTGTATATGTAGAGCGATTGCCTCGTTGGTCGTCTTGGTTGTAAGCCTGACTGCACGTTCTGGGTTCAAATCCCAGGTCCGGAATTTGTTATTTTTTTTATCTTAGTATTTTCTAGTAATGGCTCGCAATATGAATATGTGCATGGCAATATGCTCACCGCCAACTGGGATAACGATGATATAAACGTAACTGGTGAAACTCGGGAGTGTATTACATTCCTCTGCCAATCCCTTCGAGGATTACCGGCGTGGTGTTACGTTTTATATTATGTGGAAATACTGATATTTAATAATAATTATAATATATGCCATAAATTATAGAAAAAACTGAATTGTTTAACATAAAAATTAAAAATGAAAGGCGATAGCGTTTTCAAAAAATCTGCGTACACAGGAATATAAACACCTCGACACGGCACTATCTTATCTGTTCGTCACCCTGAAAGCTATCGTCATGCCATAGAAAAGTCCAAGCAAGTATTCTGAACACTTACGGGACACTCGGAGTCGAGGGGATCTTTTGTGTCAGCATCATGTCCTTGTATTGCGCGTCGTTCAGTCACTGACCTACTTTTAAAAATATCCGCGCAATAACATTTTCTTTATACTTTGCGCTTACCCAATATATGTAGAATATTGCTTTTATTCAGATGAAGTGTATATTAATCCCGTTACATCTGTAAGGATAGAGGCTTTTGAGACTTAGTGTTCTCAGCATACCCCGAAAGCTACTAGGTATAAAGATATAATAATACGTACATATTAACATTAAATTAATGTACCATTAACTATCAGATTCCATATTCTATATTCGAAATTCTATTTGTAGACTTTACAATGCATTTGTTCTCAACTTTAATCTTTGAATAATGACATATACAGAGAACATTTATTGTCTAGAAAACCTACTATAGGAACTTATCAAAAAACTGTGTTCCAGTGTTCTGACGGTGAACTGCCGGTGTTCGATAGAAAATTTACTCTCATGTGTTTACTGGAAATAGCTGTATTATTGAAACCTAGTGTATTTCATTCGCTTGGGTTCAACTCCCGCGGGACCAACTTGCACACCTCCGTACATAAACGTGGAGTTTGCACGTTTTCTGCCGGAAGCAGTTCGTTGCGTGTGTTGCTAGCTCGTTTCTTTGTATCCCCACATGTCCAGCGTCTCGCGTCGACGTAACCTTGTCGGTGTTCCATGTTGGTTCGCTGGTTCGACTGAGATACGGCAACTATGAGTGCTGTGTTTGCGTAGATTGTTAGTTTGAACACCACTTGCCCCCCTCTACATATAAGGTGTATTTGGTTCAAG
>DWEJ01001208.1:0-13628 GCA_018245835.1 Mysoria sejanus stolli | reverse complement strand
GTACCGTCGGAATGATTATACCAGTTCGCACCATTTTGAGAACCCAAAGGCTGCGAAGGCCGTCTTATCTGAATTATTCACTGTTTCATCTCAATACCATATTGAACAGCGTGTAGATTGTTTTAGACGTATGATTACAGTAAAGGGCTTAGAAGGAACTTTTGACTTTCATATAGGTATGTGTTGAAAACCGGACCATAATATTGCAATCGTTGCTGCTTAGCGGAAAAATTAGCTACAAGACTAAACCCTGCAAGGCAATATATCATCTGTTTCAATGGATGTGATAAGATTTTTTTATGTAAATGACTTTTTAATATGAAATGAAAAACTGTAAATCGGGGTTAGTGGCGTGACGTTGGAAACTTATGTCCAGAAATGGATAGAAACAAGTCGATAATAATGATGAGATGATACTGTCTAGAACACATTCTCTATTATGAGCTCCTTTAATCATTACAGTAATGACAATATCTTGGGACATCTCCACACACAGTCATCTGAGTGTTATAGTCATTTGTATTATAGTCACCACCTGGTTAATATGTACCTACAAATGTACTTGTATATACATATAAACATAAGTATTTCAGGTTTTTACACCCACACCAATATTTATTCTACTCGTATATGAGCATCGAACCTACCACCCCCCGCTCACTAACCACTGAGCCACCGCGTCATTTTTATATAATAAGTGTGAATAAACATCCTTGTCATCTCCAAATGTCAATTACCCGTGAGCTGACGTGACCGCCTTCAAGCATTAGTTCGAATTAAAAAAATATCAACAAAAAACTTAATTCTAAATGCTATTAGACCGACTTCAGATCAATCATGTGTTAGGGAAAAAAGGCTGTTATAAGCATGAAAATACTGTTTAGAATCGTTTGTTACTAGTCATCAAGGAAGTCATCGTTTAGCACGAGCGCATTCCCACAGATGGAAAACGCCTGTAAAAACTTCGTTGCTCTAGTATGATGAGTTTATTTACCATTTATTCCTGAATACATTAAATAACGTTTATTAAATTTATTAACGTTTATTAAATTCGTGGTAATGAAGGATTTTTATATATATTTTGTTTTTCATGTCATATTATCGAGATATTATAAGAATTAATTCTATTTATAATATTATTATTGTTATAAAATCAGACCAGGCCCATTACAGGGTAGGTAATTTTTACACTTTAATTTACTCAGTTTAAACAATTTTGTGAATGGCACTGGGTGCTCTCTAGACTCCCTTGGTACTTGCACATCTGTTTCGGAAAATTCTGACTCCTTTACAATTTACAGTTTCATATTCGGTATTTTAGTCATCATATTAGCCCACAATTACGCTTTTATTAAATTACCAACCTCTTTTATTAAGTTAATTCACATGCAGACCAAATACCCATAGCAGAGAAATGAGGCGTCTCACGTCTATGGAAGGCCGAAATGTATTCTTAGCTGTTGTAGTACCAATTTTGGCATCATTTCAATCTTGTAAAGCTTATTTTTGGTCGCCAGTAATGTTTTGTGATTGCAAAGTTAACAATGATCACTTATTGGGTGGTTGACCTGATAGGTAGCCCGACAGTTATCATTGAACGTTAATTTGTAAGACCTTTTGAAATTTAATATAACGTTGTAGTACAATGTAGAGGATGTCATTAAAAATTGTTGAAATAAATTAAAATAAACGTAAAATGTGCCTATAACCTTCATTCGTTGAAAATTACGCCATCAAGTCGGTTTTACGTCTCAACTGTTAAAGGTTACTTAAATATAAATAAATGTTTGCCATTATTTAATTGAAATTGAAACGTTTGTTAATGTTTGTTATGTAAAACTTAAAATATAAATAAGTATATGAATTGAGACTAGGCGTGTTGCATTTTATATTACGTTATACTCAATCGGTCAAATAAAATTTTAATATACGAATAACCGTACAAAAGATCTCGGTTGATCCAAACTTGCGACTAATAAATTATCACATAAAAGTCTATACATTGATATATCCAAAATCACTAGAACAACGTTCCAACTGAATTTGCCGTGGTACAGGTCAGATCAGGTCGGGACATCATATACTGTGCTATTAGGGACACTTGAGTTGGGATGACTTCAAGGAGACCCGAATAGGTTTCACGAGGACACAGCCTCGTGGTGTTAAAAGACCTACCTATAGGCAGTGGTGGTAGGCCTATATATTGCACCCGCCCATTCGGCGGCCTATTCGTCTGTCTTCTTTTCGAAGGAAGATGCCAGCCGGAAAAGCAGGATTTGTCAAAAACAGCGCCACATTTATTCACTGAGGCATATTCTATACAACATGGAGGCTAATAGAAGTTATACAGTAAGCAAGTCAGTTCTGTCCGGTAGTTTATAAGCGCAGTATAGGAGTGCTGTATTCAATTAATTTTCGTTAACATGTTAGTTGATGTTCCAACAGTTTAAGGGGACCGGCTCTTGAGCTATCTGATATTAGACTTTTCTCTAATCTTAAAAGAGTGATAATCACAAGAATAAGGAAGTTTGTGGACCTACATTTGGCCAACGTGGTAGACCATGGCTCGGACCCTCGCATTTTGAAAATAGAGTCGTGCCAAGAAGTGGTATGATCGAAGGGCTAATGAAGATGATAAATTATGGTAAAACCTAGTAATAAATCAAATCTATAGGTATCTACTGGAAGAACCATTTGATGTTCTTTGAATCTAACTGTTCTTCGAGGTTCACATTCCTTTATCACACGTAGCAAAAGCTGTTTATCATAGAGCGACTCTATTATAATGTGTGGACACTACCTATGTCACGTATTGATGTAAAATTACAACACGTGTTTTGCCTACAGTTTAATTCACACAAAAATAAAATACCGGTTAACGTTCCTGATTCAAAAATAACGTTTACCGTAGTTATACAATAATGTTTATCTTTTTACATCATTATTTAATGTTAAAAATGGCAATGTATTGAAGAAACACATGAAAACAATATAGATATATGTATGTATATGAGGACGAACATACACAAATGCTTCACGCATATAACGCGTCTGTCGCTTCGACACTTTTAAAACGTTATAATTATTCAATGAATGTTTCTCACCTTATTCAATAAAAGCACTTTAAAATATTTAATATAAACACTTCACTAATTGCGTTATGCACTTTACTAAATTTTTGTATAATTTAGTTCGTTAATATAGTCCTATTTTTATATTTGTTTACTTTTTATAAACACTCGGCAAAGACCTCGCTTCGACCAAGATTAGATACAAACTGAGTGCGCGCGCGCACGGACCTGTCTTATACTATACTGAAGTTACTGCCTTAAGCCGCGCTTGCACTGCGCTACAATATATACTACATTGATCCGGTAGGTACTTAGTTATTTATCAGTGAGCAAAACCGTTAAATAAATACAAATCCAAATATATGCATATGAAGTGATTGCTTTGTTGGTCGTGTTGGTTGCAAGTACGACTGCCGCTCAGGAAGTCCCGGGTTTAATTCCCGGGTTGAGCAGTGCAAAATTTTTCTAATTTAGATTTAGTAGTAGTGGATCTGAGTCTGGATATATACCCGATGCCTGTCCTTGTCTTTGTCTTTCTCTTTGCTCGTGTTAGATGCATGTGACTGCTGATCGAGAGGTGCTGGGTTCGGATTTTTCTAACTTCTAGTAGTGCGTCAAAGCCTGGAAATATGCTCAATATATAACAATAGACTCACCACTTATTACATAGTAGGACGTAAACGTAACTGGTGAAACGGGGGAGTGTTCTGCATTACTCTGCCTACCTCTTCGGGGATTGCAGGCGTAAAGGTACGCTCTACGCTATATTACCTGAGAGCTACTGTTTACGTGAATACTAACGTTTTTCATACTTACAGTATGATACACACCATACTTCGAGGGTGGTGTGTTACCATCAAACGTGTTGTGCACCGGTTATGTTCAAGCAGGTTAACGTTTTATTCGGTTAACGGGTCAAGCCCCCAATATCCTATATTATCACGTACATAAGGTGTTTAATATTTTCATCCGCATTAGGTAATCATAACTACGTATTTACTAAGAGTAAAAATAAGTTAATAAACACATCATGAACGGTAACAATAGTACAATTAAAAGATAATAATTGTTTTATGTTTCAAATATTGCAATGCAATCAAATTCAACCAATCAACGATTATTTTCTTTTTATTCCGCTGAAATCTTTTACTTGGACTCATTTATGAATCAGTCAGAAGAAGTAAAATCGTTATGTCGTCGTCTCGTCATTGAATCGGCTGTTGATTGAGCACCGATATCTTGAGAAAACGAAAAAAAATGTTTCTGTTACATATAATAACTACTAGGTTATATAAATAACTTTTCTTCCAACAGTGATAACGACAGCGGCGTTATCATTATCCTGTTTATTGCAGCATATTACCACTGTTAAAAATTCCCTACATGCCCAATCGCTTTAGAAAATACATAACTTACTTGGGAGTTTATTATAAATTTATCATTAATAAGAGACATACATTACATGACCTTCTATCAATAATGGAGATAAGTTATTTCAGTAGTAATAACGATTAAAAATATTCACCTTATTTAAAATTGATAACATTTTCACTGCATATTCTATGCGATTCACTAAACTTTATCAAAGAACATAATGAAGTTATAATTAAAATTAGGCTTACTCGAAACATGTATACAATATGTATATAACAGTATCGCATGTTTTGTAATAATGTCCCGAAAATCCGCTGAATATACGAGTATGTACGTAAATAAAACGTTTGGGTTTTAAAACTTTACCTTTTAAGATTGACTTTGTAAGCGATGGATTACTCATCTTTTAAGATCTGGCAGATAAGTACATGTTAGGTCATAGCTTTGATATACTATGTATAAGTAAACGCGTTAAGCTATCGACCCCGAATCTGGTTAACTAATAATGTTAATAATACTAATAATATTAAATATTAATGCACTTTAGGTTGAGGATTGGTTTACGAACTTCCCACGGGGAGTTTGTTCATTCATACTCCAATGCTTAGTGGACTTATTTGCATAACGATAAGTTATGACAGTGGTAGATGAGGTGCATTTTGTGGTGATAGTCGGTGGGCTTACTTTGACACTGTATTATTTTATTTGGGGATAGAAAAAAAATTCCTTTGTTTATTTCTTCAGTAACAATACAATTATATATAGTTGCGGAGAAGAAAATGATAAGTTCCGTGCAGTTTTATCAGATTCCATATGTTTACAATGTTACGCTTAAGAAAAGAATGAGAAAAGTACATTTTGCATGACGTGTAATGATTTACACACTTGCCTCTCTGTGTCTACCCTACATAGGTCCTGGCGTGAAGATATAGTAATAGAAATCACGACATGTGTAACGCAAAGTTATGAATAATACGCATTTCAATGTTATTATTGGCAACTGTATTTCACATTTTGTTGCATAAATGGTACAATGCTTTTAAAAAAAAACTATATTCTCTTACGCTATATGCGGCGACTGAAACGGGTATTTTTAATAAAAAGTATAAAAACACTTCCATACTCTACGATGGTATAAATTTTACCACTAACACCCGAATAAGTTAATCGGGATTCGCTGTTGAATCACACAACTTGACGTAGGTATCTCTAATTAGCAGAAACGTGAAAGTTCGAATGTTCGTTTATGTGAATATTTTAAAAATTTCTCTGCGCTTTCGCCAGTCGCTCGAGCGAAGACCGGTTTGTGTATTCGCGTTCTTCATATGACATTGTGCGTCAACCAATATTATATTATTTTGTTTCTCGCCAACTTTACTTCGATATCCGTATTCTCTACCTACCCCGTGATATACGGATAATTAAACCATACCTGTAATCTATAGATGTTAGACAAACAAAATAAACGTAGTAATCAGATGTATCATTAACATACGGTCCAGGTTGGCATAGGTTTCCTTGTAGTCTAAATACTACAGTCATTTTTATTTAACAACCTCAAGTTGCGTTTTATTTAAAATGTCACTTGATGGTACGAGAGATGCAGCCTAGGTAACATGTCTTTTAACGCCCAAATAGTTAGTTTCTTTAGGTGAATGCTATACCTATAAAAAAATCGGTTTTCAGTTACATATTAGTAGATCTGATACACGAGAGTGCATGTTACTTAACTGATAAAGTATACATATGTATATACATATTATAAACGCTATAGATCGGTAGAAGCGGAAGACCAAACATGCAAACATACATATGTATATTAAATGGCTCCAACATTTCTGCATATTCTTTTATTTTAAATAATATGCTACGATTTTAACCCTCTCAACTAAGATATGTTTCTCTATCGAGTTTTTATCTTTTAACTATTATATTTTAGAGTGACTATACATGTATCGAAGGGCGCGAATATCCTTCCTATGGCGGAAATGGAATGTAATTGGTGCTTTTTAAAGCATGATTCGCGGAAGGTGCTTCTATTGTTCCATGTGGCTTTGACCGACCCGTTGTCCTTGTGGTTGCCACCCACAACAAACATTGCTGTGATGAACACAAGTATTGATTATGCATTAGCGATTAAATAAAAAAATTTGTTTGGAATTAGTTATATGGCCGTGCGTGAGAATGGCCCTGAATGATAATAATAATTGTTGTTATATCATGCAGAATGGGCCAAGATGATGCGGAACTATTAGAGAATTCCGAAGTTCTTCCAGTCGATATTGGGTTCTTCACACATGGCGTTGAAGGTGTCCTCTGAGGCCAGCAATATGTTGATGTCCCTAATGGCCATATTCAAAGCTAACTATTTACCATAAGTAGTTTCTCTTCCTGTTTATTTGTTTTGAATTAAAATATCCATTGAAATAAAAAAAGCTGTGATATATGGTGAAAACTAGTCTACGTTTAGTCACTGTAAAATATATTCATCTGTTTTAAACATGTAGTATGTTGACATACGATAATCAAGATAAAATCCGGCCTTTATTGTCTGAAGAAGTTAGCAGAATAGTGGCGGTGTTTTTGTATTTATATTGACGAGCAATTTCTTTTTAAACCATTGTCCAATACAGTCCAAAATTTTTTATTATAACAAACATTATATATTTAATTAATACGGACTAATTTTTGGACCGGTTTGTTGTACAATTAATCTTGAAATATGGATTGAAAGGTACACATAGTCATTACTTAGTAAATTTATTTACCAAATTGTTTATTCAAATTCAAATTCTTTTATTCATTATAAGGTATATACATACACTTAATGAAAGTCATATTTTAGTAATGTACTTATATAACATTATTTGTCTCATAGATGAAGAGGTGTCCATTATATTGGTAAATAATTAGCAGAATCAAAAAAGATCAATAGTATTGAAGTAGGTACACGTCTCCCATTTTCTACAAACGAGAATTAAGATAAAACATCTTTGTCTGCGTTCATAAAGTAACCAGAACACAACACTGCTAAAACAACTGCTAATCGATGGTGATACGCATAGAAATGGTACCTTCAGAGCCGAATTAAAACAACGTAGAGTCACGCCTCAATCCCCGAAGGGTGTAGTGCACTCCCGCGTATCACCAGCTACTCGTATATTTCCGTCTTACTATGGAATAGGTGATGAATTATACATCCATTTACAATATGAAGTAGACATAAATAGCATTTATATTACCAAATTGTAACAGATCATAAATTCTTTTTTTGTTATGATCCCTCGAAACTACTCTGGCGCGTCTTTGACGTTACTCACAGCTTTAGTTACGAGTGTTGGTTTCCTTGAAATACGTACATGTATGTTTATTGTACCAAAAAAGAAACTTAAAAGTTTGCTATTTTGTATCATGAAATAGTTACACGATGTATCCCAGATTGTAAACACAATTACCCGCCCCGTGTAAACAATGTAGTGTGAGATTTTTTAACGTTAACACAATAAACATATTATGTTAGTCAATCTAACCTTGTGGTAGGCAGACTTACTAATTTCAGCACACGTAACACGTTGCTTAAAACATTTACATAAATATTTTCAAAATGTGTTATGTATACAATAAAATTGTGTAATAATTTTTATCATTATAACACCGGCAAGCCAGATCCTTTTCGAGATAAACAGCGGCAAGACTGGTTCGTAAGCCTAGAGGTATTTGGGTTTTCTGTCAACCCAATGATGTTTGCATATTTATATAATGTAGTATGACACCTGTCATCCTCGAAAAGATAGACAGAGGAGTTTAATTACACACTCACGTTTCACCTGTTAACTTTATGTCCCACTATGGCACAGGTGGTGAGCCTATTGCCATACACCGGGTACATATTTAGACTTCAGGGCAATACAAAAAAATCTAAGTAAGAAGAATTTAACAATGCCCGACCCGGGATTTGAACACATGACCCATTGATCGGCATCAAGTCAAGACATCTAGTCTGTGACTTGTATTGCGTCATACTATTATCATCAAGTCTTCTATTATGCCGCTATTGGTTATGGTTCTCTTCTTATAACGAAATAGTCAGTGGCCTTTGACTGACTGTCACGTGAATTGATAGTCTTCGCAACAAAAAAATATTATTAAGAAATATATGTATGGTATATCAAATATTTTCGCTTCATTGTTATAGCTACTAATATCTAATTCTAAACACGCACGTGGTTTCGAAATAGCGGTGCGTGCCAGATTTTGGACGCCAGACACCCTAAGGCCAAGGCTAAAGTCCAAACATTAGGCTAACTAGTTGTATCTAGAGACTAGTTGTATCTATAGATTTTACTTTACGTATTGTTTTACTGTTGTATTGGTGAATTCCTTACTTTCCTAGCCAGATTTTTTACCAGTTTCAAAAAGGTAGTTGATTGAATATATCATTTTTTAACATGTAGAGCAAGAATTTCATCATTCAAATCAATCATCATCCTCACTATATATAATACCTATATAGAGTCTCAGATATTACACTCGAGCTACGTTCATTAGAGCAGTTTAATATAGTATACGGAAAATACTAACAATCGTAACGGGAATAAATACGGGTTAAGTGGATGCCAATAGGACGAGGGACATTTAACGCGTTGGGTTTTTCAACCGGAAGGATGTTACCTAAGATCCCGCGTCCCAGAAATTAGGATGAACTAACAAAAATGAGGTTATTTTCATGACGCAATCGCGAACGTGCGTGCGACGGTATCACCCCTGGCTTGTGACGTCATGAACGAGTAAAGGATCAAACGGTTCAGTATGAATGCTGGTATTACCGATAGAATATAAACACATTAGGACAAGTGCTCTTTACGTCGTGTGGTACTGCGATGGCACGAGCTGCAATCTGAGATGTCATCAACTACAATATCATCATCATGAACAAATAGCATTAGCAAAACATTTATCGTCCCACTATTGGATATTAGTCTCTTTTCGGCAAATCTAACGAAACGACTATCGTCCATCGGCCGAGCTGGCCTCTTGGGTGTTAGCACATTAGTTATTATGTCCTACAGTTTAAGGATTATTATGGTATGCCAAAATCGCGTAGGCTCCTTCACAATGTCTTCCTTCTCAGTTATTACAAGGAAAGTTTAATCTTATTCAAACACATTTTAATAGAATCCAGGTTTCCCAACGTACGAAGCTGAACTCCAAACCACAATAATAGTGAATATCTACATGTCACAAGCCCTAAGAAGTAATTGTTTAACGTCGGACTAAGAACAAACTTCTCTCGTATCAATGTTTTAAATTTGTAAACAATTTTTAAGACCCAATCTTGGTAAATACTTTAGGATCTACTATACGTAAGCTTTCAAAAGTCGTTTTTCTTAGCCCGATGTAGAGCTGATAAATAAGGTAAGACCCTTATGTAAATAAATACTAAAAGTACCTACTCGCTCCTAAACATTGACAAGACCGTGACCGCGGTTGGCCCTGTCCCACGTGTACTATTGTAGGAGTATCTTGAACTAACCTAGCTCATGTCAATAATATCACTGCAACATTACTCTGTATTCTATATATGTGTACACTATGTATAGAATACAGAGTAATATTTATGTGTTAACATGTATGTAATTATAATTTACACAAATACATGTATATATTGTGATTATAAATTATTATTTTAGCATGAAACTTGTTCCCAACAGTGGAACAATGGGTTGTTAAGATGATGGAATATTATTATAAGGTTTTGCAAAATATTAAGATACTCGATATAGTAAGCAAAATTCAAGTTGCTGGCTAATTATTTGACAGTTTGTTTATTGTTCATGCAAAAAACGTTAGTTGCTGGATTGGTGGAATTATTAAAATATTACTTTAAAAAAACGAACGTTCCTTGTCAGAACATTACATTATTCTTAATCAAAATTGTTCCCCTTGATTTGAACGCGTAGAAAGGGTTTAATTCATTTCACATATTTATATACATCACGTACTATCCGGTGGCTAGGTTGTCCAGCACCAAATCGAATCAACTGGCCTCAGTTTAGTTGTATCGTACTGAGAACTATTCAATAGGTCGTAACAAACAGAATTTAATTGTTTATTTAGTTATTTTAAATACATATTACGAACAGGTAACAGGTGTGATCCCCGCATCTCCGTCATTATGGTCATCCTACATAAAATACCTGCTGGATACGGACTTCCAAATATTATATGGGCCAATGCGATCTGTTCTCGTCTTTTATAAAGATAAAATTAAACGAAGGTTTTTTTAAAACACAAAGCGGATTCTAAGGCTTATTAATAATATATTAACTGTTGCGGGTCGAGGGAAAACCACAACTGATTATTAAATATATCATTGTCTACGTGTAATTACGGTAACTAATGCGTTTATTTCATCGGAATTACATTTATTCCTGATAAATTTGTAAATAGTTAATTAATTACTAGAAGGAATAGTTTGTACCTTATGCGAATAATATGACGTGCATGTGTCGACAAGATGAACTTCTTCAATATCAATCATCAAAAGAATCATTAACAAAGGGAAATCTGCTTCGTAAAAAGATTTTTAGCTATCAGTAACGTATCGCATTTATTAAAATGCCTATTACTGATATGAAAGAGGATTCAATCTTTATAAATTAAGACATAAGCGTGTTAGATGAAAATACATACATGTCTTCAAGCCATGTCCCTTACAAGGTAGGCAGAGACCACGGAGTACCAAATATCTCAAACCTTACAGACGCCTTACGTGTTAGATGTGGAATGAGGAATACTCTAATAAATACGGAATGAATGAAATTAAAGAAATAATTATTGACACTACTTACAACTTGTCCACCGCGGTGTCAAATGCACGCGGTAAAAAATGTCTGTTTTTGAAGTACTGATTGAATATCTAGAACATAGTCAAGCGGCTTGTTGATGCTATTTTGGGATGGTAATTAGCGTATCTTTATATTTAACTTAATGTCAGTGATCTTTTAGTAAATAATACTTAAGCATTTAAGAAAAGGTTTCCGCAACGCGTCACGGACTGTTTTTTGACGCTTGTAGTAATTGTTTTTTTATACAATCTTGGATGATACTCAGATACCCGCGTTCATTCACTCTATACGTAGATTTTTATAATCGAATCGATTAGCAATTCATTTTATGAGAATAGCCCGATGCGTGTGTTCGGTATCCGGTATCGGTTATTTTATTTAACATATTATTACGTTTTTACTTAGTAGTTGTACATCGAGTAATGACGTCATTTTTATTATTTTCTGATCTTTAATTTTTCTATTAAGACTGCTTCGGCAGTCGATTGGTTACCAGAGCTACTACTGATAGACAGGTCTTGGATTCGATTGCCGGGTGGTACTCCAACCCTGGTGTTGTAACCCTATCTGTAGATACTTCTGTAGATAGGGTTACAACAGGTACGACAGTAGGATTGAGTAATCTGTAATTAAGTAAGCTGATAAGAATGCCGACTCAAATATAAATATAAAATATATTATCCACGTTCATTGAACAAGTTCAAACTTGCATACCCTTCGGAGATTACAGGCGTGATGTTAATTCTTTAATTTCCCAATATCGACTAGCTCATTGGTGCAGCAGTTTGTGAACCTGACTGTTGCGCCGCGGGTCGTGGGTTCGATTCCCACAGAGAATAAATATTTGTGTGATGAGCACAAGTATTTGTTCTGTATCTGGGTGTAAAAAAAATCTATTTAAGTATATATTTATATGTATATATGTAGTTTAACATTTATTTACCATACCACAGGTCTCTTGACGCTTACTTTGGGATCAGATTACCGTGTGTGATTGTGTGAATTAGTTTCTAAATGTAAGTGCGGCGTGAACTACACTAAACTCCTTTAAGTCGTACATATTTATCAAAAAATACAAGTTCTATTAAAAACACTCAGCGTATGTCAGAAGACGATACGATATACTTGATAGATGTATCCATTGTCCTAATAAGTGATTTATATGAATGGGTGCTTACATGACTGAATCCGGAAATTCACACGTGCATTAAGTTGTGTGATTTATCATTATTATCAAGATCGTTTTATAGTGTCGTGATGTATGCCGTCATATAAAGTGTGGCATATCACGATGCGCCCGACTATTGGCATTTCACGTGATAGGACAGTCACGGTTAATGGCCATTCACTTGGTACATTTAGATGTTTTGGTACATTTATTTGTTTAATAAAAAAATTTTTCTAGTTCAACATTTAGTTGATCTAGATAAATTTTTCTTTTCAGAAATAAAAGAAGCTATTCAGCACTATACAGATAGGGATATTTGGTACACGGTGCTCTCTGCCAACCACCAGGGTTTCTGGCGTAACGACACAACAAAAGAGCACTGTCATACCAAGTGTTATCATAAATAATATAATACATTTGTTCGTTGGTATCACGTGTATGAATCAGAGAGTAGAGTTCAAAGTTTGCGTTACATTTCCGGACATTTTATGAAGAATTATTTGTAATAATATAATTCATTATGACAACGTATTTCTTGGTGATTTACAAATAACGAATTTCGTAACAAGGTGTAGAAGACGTCTAATACATTTGATAATTTTACAGATTAGTTAATATATAACGTACCTGACCCTTGTCGGAAAAGATTGTGCTTACCTATTTTTAATCCATTATTATAATATGGGAAAAAATAAAGGTCGAAAAAAGAAATCTATTTGGTGTACTCGAACAGAATATTAATGTCTGGTGGTCTTACCTGCTTACACGTGACATTAATATTTATATATTTATTATCTATGTACGATATGGTATCATATGGCCTTTTTGGTATCATGCCTGTGATCTGCGAAGAGGTGAGCAGCGGAATGTAGTACACTCCCACGTTTCACGGTCAAGGTCACAAACCACTGCACTAACAGGTCAACTGAGCAAATAAACTCAACCAAGTTACAAATTACACACGTCACACCTGAGAACTAATATGCTGCGAGTAGCACAGTAAAGGTCATTTTAATACTTAGTATAACTTAATATTTGCATCGGTGTACAAAAAATAAATAAATAGATAATTATTAGCTAAATAAAATAAAATTAAATAATTTTTAAATACAATGATTAAAGTTTGTGAATGTACAACCAATATTTATGTATATATGTACATCTTTC
>DWEJ01001207.1:0-13628 GCA_018245835.1 Mysoria sejanus stolli | reverse complement strand
TTAGTAAGTAATAGACATTAGACGCCATTTACTTGACTATTATAATTCTAGTTTTCCTTAAAAATCTATATTTCCAATGTTGCATGAACTTTTATGTCATTGTTCCAAGCCCTGAAGATGAGTGTTCTTTCGCTTCTTTGGTATGAAAATTTCGTAAAAACTTTCACAACTGAATAAATTGGAACAAAGAGGCTCGGAAAACCATTAAAGCCGAAGATTCTGTACATGATTTGGCTTTCTTAAGACTTACTAGTAAAATCTCCGTTGGTAATAAATTGATTTTTTTTTGCGTTACCAAAAGACTTAATAAGTATAAGTAAGACTTACCAAACATAATAAGTATGGTCTCACAAAAAACCGATTCACCAAACTGAACTTTACATACTTCAAACAAAACATTTGTACTTTCGGATTTAGAAGAAATTACATTTGAAACCTGTGTCCTAGACGATCGTGTAATCTCAGTTGAGGATGCAATATTGTAGGTAAAATGAAAGAATAAATTGACGAAACAACTCATACGATATAATTTTATACAGGACTTGTAACACACTAAGCTGAAGAGCGAAAAAAATAGTACAAAATATTTAAATAGACTGCAACAACAAATTAAGACAAAATCAAACAATTGAGTGAAGATAAATCTCAGAGCAGAGAACATTTGTATTTATATCGTATAATCGTGATTCTATTATACTCGTATATTCTACACGGCGTATTTTAGTTCCATTAGCTTTAAAGTATTGATTAAGTAAACAGCTTTAAATGTTTTTATATGTCACTATTACACTAACTAGAAATTGGGTCGACTTTCTAGATTTTTTCTGACCCTTTCTATGATTGCATATGATTGCACTGCTAAAGATGAATCTCCATCGTAGAATTAGAACATTAAGGCTATAATCTGACACACAAGTGCTAGGGAAGGGTTTTGGATTGTTCTTTGCCACATTATAAGCACACTGTGTTGGTATTTCTTGAATGTATGCCGTGTTTTCGATTAAAGCGATAGTTGAAGTTTGAATAACCAAAATCTCGCCATTAACGCAGTTTCTGTAATAGCTTCGGTAATGTGATAAGTATGACGTCACATGCAAGTAAATATCAGTGCAGTATAACACCAATGATCTACTGAAATTTCGACTGTTTTACTGTATAAAATAGTATACAAATGGTATCTGTTGTGGATGACAGGTTCCTTTGTTCGGCGCAGCGTTTGAACAAGCAGCAGCTAAGAGTGGAGCATCAGTATCTCTGGATTATGTGGACACTTCCATCATCACATTACCTGCTTCGCAACGGACACAATTTTTGGATGCACTTACTGCGCTACTAGCATGACATTGGGCCATATTGCAGTGTGTAAGAAATGAGGAATACAGTCTTGATATCACCCAGATAGATTAGCTATAGATAGATTAGCAGATAGCAGCAAGAAGATATGTTATAATATTGCTCATGAGTCACCAAGGCAAGTACTAAGCTGTAAGACAGAAGTCGTGATTTCAATCTGTCTTACCTGTCTTCTTTGTGGAGTTAATAGCCAATCGTGGGCGATGAGCCATCCTTGTCAATGAATTAGTTACTCTGTTCAGTGTGCACAGGGCTGTATGTTTGTACTTATTCAGACATAGTCACCCCTTATGGAGGCTCCTTTCATGCATCCCACCCTTAAAACAGTGATTATGATACAATTTTATTATTTATGAATACTGATATCTATTTAGGAGACAGACAATGTTTAAAGACTATTTATATTAGGGATGTTAAAGAGCTCCGTAACCATAACAGAAACTGTCGGATATCTGATTTAAAAATATATCTGTAACCGAATCCGATATAAAAGTTTCAGATAATTTCGGATAATTACAAAGTCTAAATGAGACACGTTATGTATGACAAGTATTAATATCCATAACCGAAACTATTGGATAATCCGAAATAATTTTCTATCTGTATCCGAATCTGATATTATAATTATTCTTATATCCATATCCGTATCTGAAATTTCATATCCATAATATCCCTTATTTTATGTGTGGCAACCAAATGTATCCAAAAAATGAAATGACTCAATAATGTATGGAGGCCTTGTGTTATGCTATTACTATGTATTTATATGTAATGTGGTGAAACATGGTTTGTTATTACATACAGGTGAATTGTAACTGGAAAGAATCTCAACTAAAGGCTTAAGAATAATGGTGGCCTTGTCAGATCAAGCCATGTATACCTTCAACAGGGTGTTATGGACTCAACTCTATCTCATTCCTCTCTGCTCAAATAGTCATTCATAATGTCACTAATTTTATATATTAAGAACTGTGGACTAAATGTTAATTGGATTTCCTTAAATAAATTGTTGTGAAAAGTATTGGTTATAAGAACAGGTGTTTGTTACTTACAGCTAGTCTGCTATAGAACAATGTACCTTGACTTGATTACATGTCTGATGTCAGTCTACATTTTTTGTACAATAGCTGAGCTGTTCAAATGAGTCAATGTTCAGTATATTGTATACTAGGCTGTGGCAGACTATTAATATATTTATATTTCCTTTCTGCCCATCTTTGTGTAGACCTAATAACATTCAGGTATAAGTTAGTCATTTATGTTGACCTTAAATTTGGCGCCCTCAAATTTAGCCTGTTAGTAAATCTGTCACTGTTTCTAGGATCCATTATAATATCTATCTCTAGGAAACAGTTTTGTTGAAATGTGTTTGTGCATTGTTAATGTTTTATTTGTACACAAAAATTATAGTGGATATGTTAAATCATGAAATTCAAACTAAAATTTCTTCAAATGTGTGAATAGTTAGGATACAAAAACCAGTAAGATGATACTTGGTACATAGTAAATTGTATGGTCATTAGTTGTAGTTGAAAATAGAAGAAAGTAGTCTGTAAACTGTATAATGAAATGACAGAATGATTTAACATCTCTATTTGATTAGTTATTACTAATATTTTATGAATGGATTTTAAGTTTGTAAGATTAATTATGATTCAATTGACTTAATTATAATGTGTAAGATTATTATTTATTGTAATGTAATGCAATTAGTATGTAATTTCGTTAATAAATAAATCAAAATCATTTTTTGAGACAGGTTTAATTCAAAGTGTTCCTCTAAAAATACAAATTACCATATAAATATGATAAATAAAACAAATTTTCTCTATGAGCATTGTCTAACAAGATTAAAATAATCTATATTTAGTAAATCAACAGGACAACTCATTGTTGACACTGCTTTAGGTTCAAATCCATGAGCTCTGAGATTCATAACCTACTTATGTTACAAAGCAACACAATAATCATAAAATAAGTATTACACAACCCTACAATGATTTGTTCTGCATTAACTAAAATAATTCATACAGCCCATTTGAGGAGGAACCAAAATAGTTTCCATTCAGGTCAGGTTTCCAGGGCAGGGCCACAGATGGGTTAAATATATATCACAATAATTCATACAAATCTAATCAAATGAAGCTTATTATAAAAAAATAGCCACTCCATTCAAACCTTCAAAAAAAAAGTTTTGTTTCTAACATATTCTATTCCAGATTTAAATTTCAGTTTACATACCTAGAAAGAATTACCAATAAATCGACTGATCAAATCAAAAGCCCATTTTGGTTGATCGTGTGGAACCATATGCCCCGCATTTCTAACCAGCACTTCAGTTAGATTTCCAGCTTTTTTATAGTAGCCGGCAATTTCATCCCCTACCCTCCAAATGTGGCGGGGAGCAGTTTTATACACATCGGCACTGGTGAAGTTTAGATTAGTAAGAAATGCCTCTGTAAGAGGATATGCAACAATTATATCCAATTGTCCATTGTAAAATATTACTCTGTAATGTGATAGAAGTTCTGTGAAATATGAGGCAACAGATTTTAAAATGTCATATGCTAGGTGAATTTCGACAGCTTCACCCGAATTAAATGGTAAGCCACCAACATGTATCGAGCGTCTCACTTTGTCATTGTGGATAAGAGCGGCAAACATCGACATATCTATTTTATCAGATGTCTCTAGGAAATTATAGTAGTTACTGAATCCTGTGAAGTTTTTAAAGTATGAAAAATTTGTCAACTCTCCATCCAACAGTTTATCCATGAGTCTATCTGCCTCGGCCCAGTTTTCTCTTTTAATTTCTTTCACAATGTTGGATTGCAGTTGTTCAAATAAATCCCTTTGATTTTGGTCTATCAAGCCATGTTGATATAAATAGCTTCCATAGGCAATTTGATTGATGGGATCACAATATGCATTGCCCAATGCCAAGCCTTTTAAGTTAATTCTTTCTGTACTTTTTGCGTTCAGTCTATGTATTTTCATAGCTAAAGATGGTATATACTTCCCAGCATATGATTCTCCACTTATATAGAACTCATTATTTCTTAAATATGGAAACATGGTAAAGAACTGTTGCAAAGAGACATACAACCCCTCTGCAACACAGTTCTCCTCAGAGCAGTAGCCTTCATCATCATCAGTGTAGCTAAACCCAGTGCCAACAGGGTTGTCAATGAAGATAAGGTGACTGTTTATAGCCCAATGGTGTTTCCGTAATTTGAAACCATTTTTCTTAGCTATTAGAGGCCCATTTTCCGTGAAAAGTCCGAACAGCGAGCTGCCGCCTGGCCCGCCTTGCAGCCACAGTATAACTGGAGCTGCTTGGTTTCTTGAAAATGGCGGGAAATACCAGAAATACAAATTTGAATTATATTTTTCATTTACCGTGAAAAACCCAGAGTAGCTAGGGAAACCCATTTGTGCCGTTAAAGATACTTCCGAGAGATTACGGGCCAGTTCCACGTCGTTCTTCTTTATGTAAGGCGTCAGGATCAAAGGGTCACCGGCATCATCACTAATTGTTGCTTCCAGTTTTACACGTGGATAAACGTAAGGGAAGAAAGAACATGTTCCTAATAATAGTAGAGTATTGAATATAAAAAGGACCAATAACATATAAGTTTGAGAATAATGCATAATATTCAAATTGTATTGTAAAATAATATCAATGAACGATATCTCTTGTAGTCTGTTTTGGAGTAAACTCAAGGCATGAAGTCACTGTTATGACACCACAGTCTAGCGTATATTTTTTAATAGCCTCGTACTTAAGGAAAAATTATTTATTTTCAAAACCCAATATATATACAGTATTTGTTTTGTAATAATTGAGTACCTATTGAAATATTCAGGAAGTTATATATTATAAAATAGTTATGCGTTTAATTGTCTTTTTACAATTATGATCATTTAGAAATGTGTTTTATATCTGTGGCATTGTTTTGTTTTGTCTGTAGTATTTTGGCATTTTCTTGGTATCGGATAGCCGGGGACGCCATTGTTGTGAAATTGAAATTCCGGTGGTAAAATTCACGTGTTAAGCGGGAAATAGATTTAAAACAGAGTTTATTTATTGAACTTTTGCCACCAATTTCATCAAACATCATGGCTGACAACGACGATCTTTTGGACTACGAGGACGAGGAGCAGGCAGATCAGCAGACAGCCGACGGAGCGTCGGAGGTGGCGCCAAAGAAAGAGGTTAAAGGGTCTTACGTATCGATTCACAGTTCCGGCTTCCGAGATTTCTTGCTGAAACCTGAGATACTACGAGCCATAGTAGACTGTGGTTTTGAGCATCCGTCGGAAGTTCAACACGAATGTATCCCCCAAGCTGTGCTTGGTATGGATATATTATGTCAAGCGAAGTCCGGTATGGGAAAAACCGCTGTGTTTGTGTTAGCGACACTCCAGCAGTTGGAGCCTTCGGAGAATCACGTCTATGTGCTCGTGATGTGTCACACCAGAGAGTTGGCGTTCCAAATAAGCAAGGAATATGAGCGGTTCTCGAAGTATATGCCTGGTGTCAGAGTTTCGGTGTTCTTCGGTGGGATGCCGATACAGAAGGACGAGGAAGTACTTAAAACTGCTTGCCCGCATATCGTAGTGGGCACCCCGGGACGAATCCTCGCTCTCGTCAACAGCAAGAAGCTGAACCTTAAGCATTTGAAACACTTCATTTTGGACGAGTGCGACAAAATGCTGGAATCTCTCGACATGAGGCGGGATGTGCAGGAAATATTCCGAAACACACCTCACGGCAAACAAGTGATGATGTTCTCAGCTACATTGAGCAAGGAGATCCGTCCTGTGTGTAAAAAGTTCATGCAGGATCCAATGGAAGTATATGTGGACGATGAAGCTAAACTGACATTGCATGGCTTGCAGCAACACTATGTGAAACTGAAAGAAAATGAGAAGAACAAGAAGCTTTTTGAGTTGTTAGATGTTCTGGAGTTCAACCAAGTGGTCATCTTTGTGAAGTCAGTCCAGAGATGTATAGCCTTAGCTCAATTACTCACTGATCAAAACTTCCCAGCAATTGGCATTCACCGCAGCATGACACAAGATGAGCGTCTCTCTCGTTACCAGCAATTCAAAGATTTCCAGAAGCGTATCCTAGTAGCAACAAACTTATTCGGAAGAGGAATGGATATAGAAAGAGTGAATATTGTCTTCAACTATGACATGCCAGAAGATTCTGACACCTACTTGCATCGGGTGGCCCGAGCTGGTCGGTTTGGTACCAAAGGCCTAGCTATCACCATGGTATCTGATGAAGGTGATGCTAAAATCCTTAATGAGGTCCAGGACAGATTTGATGTCAACATTACGGAGTTGCCTGAAGAAATTGAACTGTCCACATACATTGAGGGACGATAGATTAAGAAAGATTTGTTTTCATTCCTTTTGTAATACAGCTAAGAATGGTAATTTACAGAAAATTATTTGTCATTAAGACCACCCAAAGTATCCCAATTTTTATTAAAAAGTAACAAAATAAAGTACTGTATTATAATATGGACATTCAGATCACTGGTGGTGTGTTAACTAATCAATTTCAGTTTTTATACCAATACAGTCTCGTTCAGTGGTTCATGCTGACTTTGGGGTGGTCTTAAGCACACTGGTGGATAGCCACTTTGATATTTCTATTTTGTGTAAAATGTGTGTGTAAAATTCACGACAGTGATTAACATTACCCAAAAAACAGAAATTAGTATAAGATGTGATTAAATTGACATTACTATTGTGAATGCATTTTTACTTAAGACACCCTGCACACCCGAGACAAACATCTAGTGGTTAAAATACTTTCATAATTGTAGTATTATTTTATAAGTTGATCTTTTATCATAATTAAATAACCCTCCCACACAGTACTCATATACACATTTAGTTCAGCAAAAGAAATTCTGTTAATATATGAAAGTTTAACTGAAATGACATCAAAAATAAAACAATGTATAATTTGTGTACTTTAAAAGTACACTTAACAATAAAGATGATGAATAGAGGGGAGTGTTTCAATAGAGTTCTTTCTTTCTTGAGAAATATTAGATTGGAATCTGGAATGACTACTTTTAATTTGATTAATAAGCCTTCCTATGCATTACATTACATATACCCATATAACCCAAAAGTAACAAACATGTCTGAATTGAATATAAAGAGAATAGTTCAACTGCAATACCTATGTCTTGTAAGTTTAAACATGTGGTCATAAACAATTATATTCATATACTAACAGCAATGAGATGTGCCTGAAGTGAATAAATGTGGAATAAACCGAACATGTTTGTATCTAGGATACAGCTTAATAAACATTATAATACAAAAGAAGTTACAGTTCGTTACTTTAGTCAAGTTATAACTGGGTCACACTCATCATTAATGTTGACTGTTTTAGTTTCAACTAATTCTTTTAATAATAGAGACAGGTCAACCTTCAATGAAGTAACCTTAAGATGGTGGGATATAGCTAAATTCAAAAGATGGTCAAGTTTATTGACACTTATTAGGGGAGGTTTACAAGGAGTAAACTTGTGAAGGATGAACAACTAAACTAAATAATCCTGTCCTCTTTTTCAGTGTTTCCACACACATTGGATATTGCAACCACTTGAGATTGCTATCTGTTCTCATTTAAGAAGTAACAGTTTTAATATAGTACAAAATAAATCTTTCTATTGTATATATTTTTTACATATAATGGTCAATAATTTTACTATTTAAAAGAGGAAAATAAAACATTTTGATAATGATTGTCTCTTTTAATTCACAAATTACAAATTGAATAAAAATAAGAAATGATCAAAATTAGCAAATTAGGTGTCCTTTGAACATTTAATTCTAACAAGGAATCTTATACATTATACACATATGTACTTAAAGTTCTTATAAATGTTTGCAAATAATTCTCTTACTAATATTTGTCATGACATTGAGATTCTACCTACAAGCAATATATCGAGATTTAACTGACATTCTTTGTAAAAAGGTTATTAAACAAAAGTAATATATAGGAAAGGTGTTATTAAAACTCTAAGTGATATTTATCAGTACTGTAAGCCTTATCAAGAGTCAGTCTGGAGATCATATCAAATGCCCATTTAGGCTGATCACCTGGCACCATGTGTCCAGCATTTCGGATCATAATTTCTATCAACTTTCCAGCCTCTTTAACATATCCCGCCAGCTCCCCATCTACTGCATATTGGTAACGTTTTGCAGTTGCATACTCCTTAGATCCAGAGAAGCTTAGATTTTTTAGGAAGTTCACGGTCAATGGATAGGCAACTATAATGTCTAGCTGCCCATTATAAATGAGGACATAGTAGTGGTCTAGTAGCTGAGACAGTATGGGTGCTACAGACTTCATTACATCTTGTTTTAAATGTGTCTCAACTTCCTTTCCTGTGTTGAATGTCATGTTACCAACATGAATAGCTCTCCGAACGTAACTCTTCTGTATCATTGGACCAAAATCTTCATAGGCCATGTAATCTTTTGTGTGTAAATAGTTAAAGTAGAAATTGAAGCCAGTCATGTTGTAGAAGATACTTTTGCCATCAATCAGGTCTCCATTCAAAAGTGTGTCAAAAGTGTCAAAAGCATTGTCCCATTGCTCTTTTTTGATAAAATCTATAGCTTTGTTCTCATACTCTTCAAACACTTGTGCCTGATTCCAATCAATTAAACCTATTTGGTATAAATATTTGCTGTATATAAGCTGATGCTCGGGATCACACAGCCCATTACCGATTGCTATTGCTTTTAAATTAATTTTTAATTTGGCATCTTGGTTCTTCTGATGTATAGTGTATGCTAAGCTCGGCACATACTTCCCTGCATATGATTCACCAGAGATAATGAACTTATTTTTCTGTAACTCTGGGAATAACTGGAAGAATTGGATCAGGGTTGTGTAGAGGTGTTCACCGACTTGTGTCTGGTTGGTGCAGAAGCCTTTAGGGTCTTTAGTGAAACTGAAGCCAGTACCAACAGGGTTGTCTATGTAAATCATGTGATGATTGAGGGCCCATGTGTACTTTCGGCGCTCAAATTTTTCATTACGCACTCGAAGGGGGCCATTTTCGGTGAACAGTCCGAATAGTGAGGTGGCGCCAGGACCTCCCTGAAGCCATAGGATCACTTGAGCGTCTCTTTTGTTAGGCGACATTGCTGGGAAGTACCATAAAAACTGATTGGAATCATATTTCTTGTCGACAGTAAAAAAACCGGCGTAACTTTTTATTCGCAAACTTTCTGTAAAGGGCACACGCGCGAGTCGCTTTCCTTCCGTTATGTTCCCACTTTCGATGAAAGGAGTCAGGAATAATGGCGTACCGGGGTCTCCATCGTCGGGCTCACCTAACTTTAACTCAGGGTAACGATGGAAAAAACACAGCGCCGAGGAAAAGAACGGCATAATAAAAATTAGCCACAACTTGGACATGTTGAAAGACGTGTGGCACGAATGAAATGAAACGAAGGAAAACTATTTAATTTTTATTCTCTTATCAGCCGGTCACAAGCCGACCTCATTATCTTGTTTACTTTGCAATGTTTTATAATAACAAGAATAACAACGCCATTGTTGTGAATAGTGCAGCGACAACAACTGATGTCTGTCACTAGTTAAGTACTATCCAATTACTACTATCAATTAACTACTATCCAATTTTTTGATAGCTGTTATTATGATATGAATCGGTATCAGGTACAGGTATACGGTTGCTGTCGAGTTATGCACAAAATATAACATTATAATATGTAATAGGAAACACATTTTTAAAACTATTTTATTCATTTCAAATCTTGTATAAACAATATTAGTCGGATTAATATACCGAACAGTAGGAGTATATTCATAATAGTATATTATAGGATCATAGGATTATTTTCATAGGATGCAGAAATGAGTAGAAATATTAAATATTTTACATAAGAAGTTTGCACGAAATTGCAATTATAGAATAACAAGATATCACAAGTAACTCAGCTCTAACAACGTCTCTGAGTCTAATTTGATATAATGTTGAAAACAATTATTGAAATACGTTATCTGTTATTTAATATACATCCCTATTTTTGCATTAGTCTGATTATTTGTATTCTTTCGATTCTTTTCGTATTTTTCAGTTTCACTTCAACAGTCGTAGATTCCATTTGTTTGGCCATGGAATACGGTCCCACCACGGCGCATAATGTATAATCTACATATGAAGCCTTTTGAATATGTTAAATTCTTTTTGAAGGATTAAGAAAACTTTAAATCAATGTTTAAATAAATTGACTAAATACAATGATACAAAACGTAACTTTATGTCTGTAATCCCCGAAGAAGTAGGCAGAGGAATGCAGAACACTCCCACGTCTCACCAGTTACGTTTACGTCTCACTATGGAATAGGTGGTGGCCGATTGCCATGCGTCGAGCCCATATCCAGACTCTGAACCACTACTAGAAAATCTAAATTAAAATTTTTTGTCGTGTTCGACTCGGGGATCTAACACGGGACCTCCGGATCAGCAGTCGCATCTTCAACCAACATGACTAACGAGGCAGTCAATGATAGTTTGCGAATATAGTCAACTGATTACACTTTGGTTTGTTTCGTTTACTTCCAAGAATTACAATTCATTCATTTTAGAGTTTTATAATTTGCTGTAGAACAAAAGTAGCAGAACTGTTTATACACGAGGCCGCCGTGAACATGCCACTTTTATCTTTTACAAATTTTACACCTGTCTCCATTTAAATCGTTGTACTAAAAACTACTAGCTCATAATTGTGACTTTAATAGAACATCACGCTTATAATCACCACAGAGGTAGGCAGTGGAGAATATTATAGTTTCACTTTGCGCCTATTGCCATACACCAGGCGGAAATCAGATCAACTACTAGTAGTTTTAAGTAGAAAATTCCAAGTTAGAAAAATTCATAGTACCCAACCTGAAATTCGGACTCGGGACTTCTAGAACAGCAGTTGCGCTTGCGGCCATTCGATCAACGGATCAGTTGTCATACCAGTTATAACAAACTAAACAAGGGCATTAGGTTTTTTATTTTTAGTATATTATGATTTCCGCCCAGCTCGTGCCGGGCGCCGGCGACAGCAGCGCACGGGTACGGTAGGTCGGCATTACGAAAAAAAAAACACTCAGCTATCAGTATCTCGTCATATCTTTAATTGTATCATAACACAAACTGATCACAGATAAAAAATGCTACGATGTCTATCCGTGGTTACTGGAACGTGCTAATATTGAAATGCTTACTAGATTTTTTCGTTGTTCGGCCTCTAGTTCGAGAACTTTGATAGTGGATAATCTAGTTTAGGCGTTGGAATTAATTATGCAACGTTGTACAAAATGTACAACTTTTACAAAATGTAGAAATGATTTTTTTTACATTTGACATCTACTCAACTGTACAGGTACACCAATGGTAAAAATACAAATTATATTCGTGAAATATTGCACATGGCAACAACGATAAATGTCAGTGTTAAAGGTTACAAACACATCGTAACGTCCGGTTTTTGTGTGGTAAATTTCACGGTGTGTAGGCAGCCTTATTTGACTGATATAAGTCAACGCTCAAATTAGAAGCCGTACATTACTTACATATAAATATGAGTGAGTGCAGTACGTGGTACTATTACAGTATATTTATTCTAGATGAAAAAAATACATACAACAAGGTACAATACTGTGATGGTAAATAAATCATTCGTATTAATGTTAAACAATATTCTTTTAAAATAAAAACTATTTACGATGCGATAAAAACAACAGTGTTAAACATGACGCCACAGTTCGGTTAAATTACGCTAAATAAATGAAAAATTAGATAACAATAAGTATGTGTAAAATTGTTTTAATAAAATTTTCTTTTTTCTTGTGTTAATAATAAATTGTACAATAGCATCACGCCTGTACTTCCGTGAAGAGGTAGCCAGGCGAGAACAATACTCCCATTTTTCATCAGTGATTTTAAACGCCTCAACGTGGAATCCCTGCTGAGCCTATTGCCACACCCTGGCGTCGCTTGGACCACGAGGCACTACTGGGAAATTCGGTTCCAGATGTAAAAAAAATATTTTAATTAAAAAAAGCTACTTTAACAGGACCATGTAACTAAAATTCTCGTTTCGACTAGAATTCAAAATTAGATCATACATTACAGGCTTGTTGTCATACAGATAAATAAATACGAATGTGAATTATTATCGAAACGGTTCATACTAAAGTTAATGTGCATATTTATCTTACGCCAAAAGGCCTTACTTACGCCTTTACTTATTACAATCTAAAATAAAACCACTACTTTTTTCTACAATTACCTAACGTTTAAAAATACAATAATGATTTTACTCCATTACGCACTACGAGTTCTATGATTATCATGTAACTTTTTTTTGTTTAAAATGTAATTTATTTCTATACCGAAAATTATATATACTATAGTGATGTAACGAATATCATTTTTTGAACATTCGCGAATGCGAATGCGAATGTTCGTTTAATATACTGCGATGGTGTGAAGAAATGAATTTTAATCGTGTATTGGAGATGTGGGCCCTTATTATAAGAACATCACCGCCACGACCAGCCGTTTTGTCCTGTGTCACCCTGCCGTGCTGCGGAGCCGGCCTAGCAGCGGTCGCTGTAGGGCTTGAGCGGCTGGAAGTCTGCGTGGCCGCTGAGGTAGGCGTCCACGAAGTTCTGCACGGAGAGGGCGGAGATGGGGTCGCCGTCGCGCAGGGCCGCGAGGCGGCGGCGCGGGAAGTCCACGGCCGCCAGCAGCGGCGCGGCGCCGTCCAGCGCCGCGTGCTCGCGCAGCAGTTCCGCACTGTCCGAGCCGTCCACCCCGACCAGGAACATCACGTGCTTGAACGACTTCTTCTTCGCGCGGCTGGTGCTCTTCGATGTGGTGTAGTCGAAGTCCATGGTCTCGTCGTCCGAGCTGTTCTGGTAAGGGCAGAACCCCGGGAACTGGATGCTGCACTCTTCGTAGTACGATTCGGCCGTTGGGGTCAGCACGGATTCAGAGAATTCTATCTCCGCATCTTCGTCGTCTGCAATTAGAAATGGGAAAATTAGTGATATCCTATAGATTTTTGCTATTACTAATGACTTTAACCTTGCGGCGTCAGCTTTTGGAAGAACCTTATTGAATGAATGCACACCGGTAAGAGCTTGGAAGACAAATTTTTTTTGCAAAAGAATGCATTTGGAATATTCTGGACTA
>DWEJ01001206.1:0-13632 GCA_018245835.1 Mysoria sejanus stolli | reverse complement strand
TTTTTTATTTTTTATTATAAATTGCCTTTAATGCAGCGCCATCTAGTAGTAAGTAGCAAAGACGTGTACTGTTTTACCGACATCGTCTCACACTACCCCTTTCCCGGTTTGTACATGTGTGCGTAAAATGTGGCGCTCAAAATTTAAAATGACCGACTTTGGCGGCGGAATTTTTAAAACATTTTGAAGGATTTCGCTATTGAATAAAAAATTGTTGACGGCTGGCATGCAGCAGAGAAAACCAATGTTTCATTTTTTACGATGTCCATCTAATAGATATGCCGGTTTCAATAAAATAAAGTATAAGATTTTTTATAAAGTTTAAATACAATACTTAAGCGATAGTAGCTAGGCGATGTATTTTTATGGACAATTATCGGGACTTCTATTACGCAATAAAGCCTGTAAAATAATAATAATTGTAGTATACTCTTATAATGATATAACCGAAATCCTAATTAAAAATACTAATTGAAGAATAAATACTTCTCATTTATAATTTAATATCCTCCTAAATATTAAAGTACATAGTTTAAAACCACGAAAATTTAAAACTTGAAAATAATTATATTTATAAATTAGATGGGCGGTTTATTTTGTCTATCATTTTAGGTAAAATTCGAATAATTACTATAAAGTTAAATCTGTGTAAAGTCGAATCAATAAATGCTTTAAAATTATAAGAAATACCGTAAAAATAGCTCAAAGCCGGTGTTCTCGAACAATCATTCAGCGTACTCTTTCATACTGACAAAGAAATTCAATGAACGCTATTATCCCATTTTAGATTGAAAAGATCTCATTGTAAATTTATTTATAACAGCCACTTAGCCTACGTCTTTGTACAGTAATCCTATAAGGCTAAAAATGAAACAAAGCCCCTGTAAGATCTTTACAACAAATACTGTTTTTTTATTAAATACCTACTCTGGTTAATAAGTCCGTTCAGATTACATAGATTAGTCTATGGCGTCGCATTTTTATCTTGTATTTTACGTTGAACAACGTTTTTATTCTAGATAATGTTACTTTATAGCCGTGCTAAGTTAAACAATGACGTTGAAAATTAGATTGCTTTTCAAGTTCTTATAATAATATCTCTGATAACTTCACACATCGTCACAAACATAACAGGCTGCGCTGACAGCAAACACGGTATATCCTATCCTATTGTAACTAGAAATTAAATTTTAATCTTATCTTAAGACTTAAATTGCACACAGTATTAAGTTTAACACGATAATATTCGATTCTACATCAAATTTAATGCAAAATGAGTTAGAAAAACGAAAAAATTTCAACATCGTTTTGTTGCTACATGCGTTACGAAAAATGGCGGATATACGTTATTGTTAACTGAATACTGCGAAAACACTGAAGGCCAATCTGAAGACAGTTATTAAATAATATCAGTTACGTAAAGACATAATTATTAACTTATATCAATTTCGTAAAGGCATAGATATAACATAATATTAGACAAAAACAAAACAAATTGTCGTCATAATCGTGATCAATCATTTTTTGTTGGCCCAGTTTTGGATGTAATACGTCTTTCTTATTTAGAAAAGATAAGTCATTTTTAACGTTTCAAAATTAGAAATTTTAGCTTACTAAGCGAGTATAATACATCGGTATCAGTCCTCTCAATACAATACAATTCTGACTAATTAATTTACTGTTAATCCACGAAAAAATTAACAAGCGCCACATACTACGTCCATGCGAAACTGTGGGGACATTCAAATTTCGAATTTCGAATAACAGCCGCATTAATTTACGCTTTAATAAACGAAAAACTATGCGTCATACGTTAATAAATACACCGACCGTTAATTGTCTTCCGAATAAGGGCTCAAGCGAAACTTTGCTTGGCAATTTCTTGGAATAAACCATAGTATTAAAAAAATGCATATTATTACATTCAAGGCAATTATAATAACTATTGTAATAAATAATAATATGTATAGTACGGTAATGTTGTGTTCATATTTTCAAACGTGGAACAAAAATTATTGCCGCGAGGCACTATTCGGCACGCAAGTAATAAAAAAGTTATGTACAAAAAAAACAAAAGCCACTGGCAGGTAAATCAGATAGCGAACGATGCATGAAAAATGACTCCGCGCTCGACTCTAATTAAAAAAAAATCTAGTGACAATAGATTAAATTCAAATGTTGCAAAAAATGTCTCGGCCCCCATTTTGTGCGTGAAACAATGGACGTACGAAATTTGACTACGTCTTTTCAAAGTTTTTGATTTAAAGCCGACATTTGAAAGAGTGTAAGTGCAGTGAAACGAATGTCGAAATCATTGGTACCAAGATAAAGGGGTGTTTTTTACTGGGCGCGACTTTTTTTTATTAATTTACGGATACAATCGCGATTTTAATCAGTTCACGACAGGAAGTGACATTTTTTTGGCTCTCTGACAATTTTATTAGTAGCGTGGTTTTTTTTTCTATAACAACTAGTATCGACACCGGTTTAACGGACGACACTATCAGCATCTGGTCAAATAGGAAATGCACTAAGCAAAATTCTATTTTTAAATTGATTACCGCGCTTACTTCTAATTATGAACAATTTTACTCGAACTTATACCTAATTATATTGTTTTCTTCAATGTGCATCAAAACCTATTTTTTCGTGCTTTGAATTTAATAAGATAATTACGTAATATTTTTCGTTGTCTATTCGTATCCCGCGCAGTATAATTAACTCTACAATTACTTATTAACGTAGACGTAAGCTCTTATTATATTATTAGTGTAGCATTATAATTATAATTTATTACATGTTCAGTTGTAATTATTAATTGCATAAATAATTAACTGTTGTGGAGACGTGTTAAAAAAGGGCAATTAAAATGAAGGCATACTTATTAATTTTCAGTTAATTAAATTATAAGTGTATATTATGTACACTACTAGAATTTGTCAGTGAACTTTATACACGGTATTAGTGTAAATTGTAGCTATGTCACTATACAAAAATGTTTGATAGTATCAAAGATTTTTGCATAAAGATTTAAGAAAAAAAATATTTAATTTTGAATATCGAATGACCCTAATGCCATATAATATTAGTCGAACGGACATCTAAACGCACAGTGTGGTACTATCCACATCTTTTAGACTTCCCTGACGAAACGGTTCGCTAAATAGTTTGTCCTAGACTGTGAGAGTTGAATTTTATGTCAGCGTTTCCCGATTCATGGAACCTGGAATTATTCAAGACAAAACTAAATAGACAATAGCGATAAATCTCGCGCCTGTTGCTAAATCAAGAAAAAAAAGCACACTTCATTGTTTTTTTCTGCCATTTTATTTTTGAAATTATTTACGAGTTCATCGACACGGGATTAACATATTTCTAAAATTAATAAAATGTAGCTCGATATGTTACTAGTGTTATAAACACCACTAAGGTGACTAGATAGACACTACTAAAGGCGGTAATACCCTCTGTGGTTCGACTCCGGCGGCACCACCGCCACACCTAATTCTGCCTTATAACAGCAGTGTTGAGCGCTGCTGTGTTCTGGTTTGAAGGGTTAGTCCTCAGGGGTAGAAGCGCATCTGTGGTCGACCTGAGATAGGAATCTAATCTTACCTGGGGTTGATTACAAATGTCCATGGGCGGCAGTAGCCACTTACCATCAGGACCAATGGACTGCATGCTGGTCTGTTACTTCTATATTATAAAAAAAACAAATGTTATATCTGCAGTATTATATTTCGTTTCACTATTCAAAAACTGCATACATAAGTATTGTACATGGAACATTCATATACCTACATATAATAATTAATTTTTAATTTAATTTGCAGTACACTAAACATTACAATCATAAACACTCCATTGCGCTCATATACATTAAATATGGTGTATACTATAAAAATAAAGACGATTACAGAATAATCATGAAATTATTCCATCAAATTATTGTTTTAAAAATGGCCGCCCGAGTGTCGTGACCCTCGAGGGGCTGACCGTTCGAACCCTCCTGATACCGTGACCTGATAAAGTAATAACAAAGTTATTTTTAATTGCCACATAACATACACACTTACCCCTACCAACGAAATTTCATTTCGTCTACCCGAAGGCTGCCTAATAGATTGCTTGTCAACTGATAAACTTGCTTTTTCTGTACCTAGCGTTTGGAGATACTTGTATATGTATGTATATATTTAATTATAACCATCGCCGAGTTATCTGTGAAATATACGATATTTATTCTGTCAGTCAATGAATTGCAAGTTTTAATTTAGCTATATTTCACCTGTTTCGTTATACTCGTAACTATACGTTTCTTTCTATCATGGTATAATGATAACTTTTTTTCTGAACATTCTGTCGTTGGAACGGGACTGTTCGAACAGGAGTACCTATCTTCTCAGAACGAGAGGATTAAGGCCATTGTCGGCCACTCTGACCAAGTAAGATTTGTCAGATTTCAAACGCCTCAGATTTTTTTTATGAACACTAAGGTGTGCGGGCTTCCTCCCATTGTTTTGTTCACCATTATAACAAGTGATATGTAACCTCGAAACGCAAATGTTTTAAAGCGGTGCGCGCAAATATTTGAACCCGACCCTCCAGAGTGAGTTGAGTTTCAAACCACTAGGCCATCATTGCTCATAATGACAATAACATAAGTTGTTAAATTTGTCCATTATTACATTAATTTAATTTCAAAATACCTTCTCTAAAAAGCAAGTCAATGTAACATAATATTAACGATGAGCACTCAAGTTCGAATTATCAAGATTATACACACATGTGTATATTTATAAGTCAATAGAAACACAAATAAATTATCATAGTATAACGTCACACCAGTATGTCAAGCGATAGGCAGGAAACTGTTGTACATTCATATTTTACCCGCTATGTCATGCGTATGTCTCACTGAATAAGTGTAAGCTTATTGCCATACATCGGGGAAAAAATGAACCAGGCTCCGAGCTACTACTGGCAATCACAAGCTATGCAAGTCCAATAGGTAATTGTTTGCTCCCACTCAGGGATCGAACCTAGTACTAGTCGCAGTAGCAATCACTATAATAAAAAGACAGACAACTAAAAAGTTAAAATAAAATAAAATGGACATAATAAAATTGTTGTTTTGTAATATTGTTATATACGGCGACTTAAAAATTTATACGAAAATATGTTTTTATCAAGTTGCATGCTCCTACTCAAAATAAGAGATATCATAGACAATTAATTAGCGTTACATTTGGCAAACATTAATGAAAAACAAGTGTAATGTATTATAACGCATACGCTTATGATGCATATTATTTTAATCCAAATTATTGTAGGTATAATATGTATGTATTGTAGGTTTGCACTAAAATTTTATTTCGTCAAAGTTTACTTGAGTTGCGAATCTATCATCTTGTGTTAAAAATCAAATAAATTGGTAAAACAAATTTTAAAACAAAACTTTGCAGTTTAAAAATGAATTATGTGAAAAAAAAATTTTAGTTGAATTTATCCGACTGTCTCATATCGAAACATACACTAGGATTTATATGTAAGTGTCACGGTAGGCCGTTTATCCTTAATTCATTTGCAAAGATAAAAGATAAAAAAGATAGCTTGTGCAACAACATTGAGCAATATAGATGAGACGAAAGAAATTTAGTAGATATCTTCTCCCAGCCTATCCCTATGAGAATTAGAGGTTTGAATATCTATATACGCAAGTATACAGTCTCCACACGATAACCTCACAGCTAACATCAGTACCGGAACACTCCTCGGGCCAACCGACCGTCACGGCTCGCCGCCAGCTGACTCGCGTCCTCCATTGCCAATATAGCATTAAAATAAACATTTTGACTATGAATAAATTATGTTAAATCTAATGTTATGAATGATAAATAGGCTACAGGCCTTTGGAGCCAGGTTGCGTGGAGAATATGCTATTATCCCACCCGCGGCGGATATACAGTTTGGGGAACTCGGAACACAAGTCCCGAATGGCCCACGCTGATGTCCATTAACTGGTAAATCATTTAATTGTGTGAATATGTTTATGTCTATAAATGAGTCTTACTAACTCATCAGTGACATAGTCTAACCTAATTTGCGATTTGATGTGGAAATGTCTTGAGTAACTAGTTAAAAGTAAATATATGTCATATGAAAGAAGATTTGTTCATACATACGAGTATCCATACGAGTATCCGAGTATCGGATACGAGTATCCGAAGTAATCGATCATGTTGTAATAGGAGGTCTTCATTGTACAATAATAAAGGTAGTCGGTTACGATGATATCCATGATATGTATGAAGCACAGAGTTATAAAATCTTTTAATCTTAAATTTTAAGATGTCCTAAGATATTTATTTATTTTTTATTTTATTTATTTATAGGCAATGTTAAATAGTTATAGGCAATGTTATAGGCAATGTTGGCAAATGTTAGGCAGAGAAGTTTAGTACACTGATAAGTTTCACCAGTTACGTTTACATCCCACTATGGAAGGTCGTAGGTGGTGAGCCTATTGCCATACACCGGGCACTTTTCCAGACTCAGAGGCACTACTAGAAAATCTAAATTAGAAAAATCTAATCATGCTCAACCTTGAATTTGAACCCAGGACCTCCTGATCAGCAGTTGCGTTTGCAACCAATACGACCAACGAGGCAGTCTATCTATCGTATGTCTTACGAGGTACTCGTAATATTAACTAATAGGGTCTTATTTTCATTAAAGAACACTAAAAGTTCTATTCCAGAAGTTCTTATTCGAGGTTTGTTGCAGCCAATGAGCGAAGCGGTTATTTAGGACCGCGACCCACTCTTGAGTCTATCTGTTTATTGACTTCGTAAAGATATATAAAAATTTATATAAATATTATTTTACATACGTACCGGTTTAACTCACGTATGTTTTTCAGATTGGCCTGACTAGTTTCTGACCAGGGTTGTTACGGATGCAAGAATGTTGACATTCGCGGATGCGGATGCGGATGCGGATTATTAAAAGTTCACATCCGCTGATGCGGATTTTTATTATTTATTAGTTAATTTGAATCTGCATCCGTAAAAACTCCGCATTGATTGATGCGGATGTTAATGCGGATGCAGAAGTCTGAATTGATGCGAATATCCCACATTTGCGGATGCGGATGCGAATATTCGTAACATCCCTGTTTCTGACCCACAAGAGATCCTTCTTAATAAGCTCCCGCCGATTGCGAGCTCGTAACAAAATTGAAACATTTAAAACTTTGAAACATTACCTAAACATACATTTTGAGTCCAGCAAAATGTAAATCTATGAATATATCGACGTACTTAAGATAATAGTACATTATCATTAAAATAATGTATTCATTCACGAGTTTTAACTGCGGTCTATTATTTTTTATTATCTGTCATGTCACATTGCGTAAATAATCGGCATATGGCCAGAAGTATGCCACAGTGGATGTTAGGAGCATTGTAGCGCCAAGCTGTATCGAACACATTGCTTTTATGCAAAATGATCAATGACCATACTGGTATCACGTCGGCCAGGTGGCGGCGGTTGTGGCGGTTGTCGAAATTTGTCTTGTATAATCGTTTGTACGCTATCGACGCGCGAAGAAACTTTCGGAACGCAATGTACCGTTCCCAAGGTTAGCCAGATGTCGCGGTGCACGATGCGAAGTGACATAACCATGTTACCCTCACAATAATCTCAAAACTGTACAACAGTAATTCTGTTGTTCTTCTTTCCATTTGCATGTTGACTGGATGTGACCACTTCAGAAATGTAACTTATATTATTAGTATGAATAAAATGCTTAAAATACTTTGCATGTTTCGTTAGAATTCTTATTGGTATTTTATTGTCTCTCTACAGATCGTTTTTATCTAAGCCTAATCTAGACAATAATGTACTAAGAGACATTTGTAAGTACCTACTATTGATCTGATACTATGGGTCTCTAACTTGAAACTCCTAGAAGTATCTCGGAGTCTTGACTTGTGCTCAGTGTAGTGCAATAAGCTCAGCACTAATTCCATGGCAACGTAACATTGAGCCTGTAATCACTAAAGAGATAAGCAGTGGACTGTAGCAAACTGCTACATTTCACCAATTACAGTTACGTCCAAACATGGAATACGGGGTGAGCCTATTACCATACATCAGGCACAAAACCAACCTCCCGGCTTCTACTAGAAATTTTACCTAGAAGTTCTACGTTAGAAAATACAGTAGTACCATACTCCGAATTTGAATACAAGACCTCTACATCGGGAGTCACATTTGCAAGCATTCGACCAACACAGCAGTTAAGGCCCCTTCGACATTCCATGAAGACACATATAATGTATCTGGTGAAACATGGGAGTGTACTATGTTCTTCTGGCTCCCTCTTCGAAGATTACGCTTTAAAGAGCAAGCGGAAAGCGCTAAGTTCAAATGTGTCCATCCTTATAACTCCCACGCGCTTTTTTCAAATACATTCTTCAATGGACACATGCTCATTTCGAATACTTCAGACAAATTATTAACTAATAGATAGCTTTATAAACAACATTGGTCACCTATTTTAACACAAAAAATGTTCTCCTCAATAAATATTCTAAATTCCCCATAATAAGAAAACACTATTACACCATTAAAACAAGATTAATGGGAAAAAAAGAACTATTTTAAATATGTACATTACGTAATGTTAAATAATTGAATACCAATTGGATTATTATACCATGAGTCGGATACAACTGAATTCGAAATTCAAAAACGCCTAATGGCTCCGGGTGGTCTATTTACAAAACTGTTATCGCTTTTATTGAGTAAGATAAGAGTGTAATAATTACGAGTAGATAAGGTTCTACTTATAGAGTCGGCAGCGAGATGTGGAGTAATCGAAATAAGTGGACATTTATATGAGAATGGAAATTGAGGCACATCTGAATTTTTATATTATGTGCGTACGTAATTATTATTATAAAGCTCCGTAAAGTATATTTAATCATATTCTATTTTGTAAAAAGGTATCACAGACGAACTTTACAGCAAAAGGTGAAAAGAAGTATTCGTTACATTTTTCTATAATCTAAGTCTAGACTAAGTACATTAAATTATTGTGTTATTAAGTTATTGATTATACATTAAATTATTGTGTTATTAAGTTATTGAATACCAGAGACTTTCCATTTTTCGCATATTTTCTCCATATTGACAAAGATAATAGGTTTTCGCCACGCCAAATTTTATCAAATTATATCCATCAGTTTTTGTATAACCATTGAACGCATTATCAAACAACAAGACAAACATTTCAATGAAGGCAACATGTTACTTAGATTTCTTTATATTAATTAAAACGTATTTTTTCCTTGTCATAATATATGACATGTAAAGATAGAGGACGAATAAAAGTTGATATTAACATACAAGATATTAAAATGCAAATCGGAAAGAGTTTTTATGATATTGAAAATGAATCGTTGCGTTTATTTTTATAAGAAAATTTATTACAGTGCGTTCAAGCTAACGAATTTTAATAAAAATGGTGGTATTATCAATATTATACAATTTGCTGGCACCTTATTACCATAACAGTCCTTTAAATAACTGTTATGTGACGGAAGCCTTCTCAGGCAGAATCATTTATTATGCTATTTTAGAAATTATTTGTAAGAGTATGCTGGCAACGTTCACTTTTAAAATATCTTCACATAATTACGTCACAGAACAATCGTAGCGAGTGAAATAATTTTAAGGCGGGCTACACATGGTGCACGGTTTATTGTAGATTTTTAAAAATAAAACAAATAAAGCACCATTAATAGATACTAATACAGTTTTACAATAAAATAATGTTATCACAGAAATAAAGATATGATATATTTAATTTTATCAACAACGTTAATAACTACATACATTTCATGACACACGCGTCGCGTAAAATCCTAAAAATCCTGCATAAATGTTTAACCGCTAATTCACTATTATGACCCTAGGAAAGTATTCTATATAAGATGTTGCAATACATCGTGACATGTGATGAACTATGATGTCTCTGAACGGGAACGTTTAAGGAAGATAACAAATTTTAAAATGATGATGTTCAATAAATTATCAGCCTCCACAACTTCATAGTTCTTGCTGATACGCAGTAAACAAAGATTTTCTACGCACAAAGTACCAATCCGTCTAACCTTTACACCGCAACGTGTCAAACATCTGGCAGTATTGCGCCTACGATCGTTCTCAATGTCAGCTAACTCCACCAGGTGAAGACATACTGCTTACACCGTTTAAAGGACTGTGGAATAAATACATTATAGTAATATATGCTTCGTTGGTCGTGTCAGTGACTAGCGTGACTACCGATCTAAGGGTCCTGGGTTCAAATGCCTGGTCAGGTGCTATGGCATTCTTCTAATTTAGTTTTTCTAATAGTGGCTTCGAGTCTAGAAAATCTAAATTAAAATTTTAATAGTGGTTCGGAGTCTGCATATGTGCCCGGTGTATAGCAATAGGCTCACCACCTATTCCATAGTGGGACGTAAACATAAAACGGACACGGAGTAAATGCGGGCAGACAAATGTACTTAGATGTGTAACTTAAATATGTACTTAGGGTTGAAATCGAACCCATAACTTCAGCTGAACGGCTATTGACCACTAGGTCAATATGTTTATCAAAATAAATTAACTTTATACGGCAGTTATGCAACTATACCCATTCTGTAATAGTCGGCCGGCCTCTAATGTTGCACAAGTCTCAAGGCAATCGCGACCAGCACCATCAGGTGGTCATTCTGTGTTGGCTATTGTATACTTACAAAGATAATCACCAAATCACAGATGTCCAGGAGTGTCGACTCTTCAAGGGAAATATGTGAATTGATATGGAAAAAACGCTGTGGTTTTGGTTGAAGTGTTTTATGACAGTGCAGTGATGACGTCGATGAAAATGGTTTGCAACCTGTCATTTGGGCATCGTTCTATTTTCATGAGACAATTTCTTTTTAAATATCTATTCCGTCATTGATGATGAGGATTATGCAAAAATATTAATGCAGTTCAGCTTACATACTCTTTAACATTAAATTCTGACTAGAGCATAGACTAGATTTTCTGGCTATTCATAAACTAATTACAGTCAACCGCAACTATTCACCATTAGCGTATTTCCACCTAATGGTGGTTTTACATCAACATCTGGCGAAACGTGGTGGTGCAATACATTCCTCTACCTACCACTTCGGGGATTACAGGCGTGATATTCCGTTTATACATCTTGCTTTAGGGAACACTCTTAAAAGACACTTGACATCCAAATATTAGGTTCTTTGGAGTTAATGTTGTAACCTCTAGATGAATATTTTCCACGTACAATAATCTTGAACATCGCCGTAGTGACTGAAGCATTAGACCATGGTAAGTTTACCGTTAGTGGAACTGAGTAACGCATAGGTAAATATAGCACGCCACTCGTATATATTACAATTTACGCCCGTTAAGGTTGACGTATTACCGTTATTTTAATGCCGGCCAATAGATGTGTTAAAAAGAAAACCCTATTGAATTTTTACATCCGGACCAGTGTCACCATGGTTGAATGTTCCGGTGGGATATTCCAGAAATATTTCTCACATCAGGAAATATACATATGGCACCAAGACTAGCCTGTTTTAACCGAATAGGTGGAATAATAGCAAATGAAGGTGTTAGAAGTCTCAGTAACAGATTTGAGTTGTATTTTTGAATAATGAAGGTAAAACAAGTCAGGTCAGGTCATGTCAGGTCAATAAGGAGAGATATATGACACTCGGTGCCATCTGCTTGTCCCGTACGGAACTTGGTTTCAGGATATTACAATAAAATGACAAGGAGTATATAGCATAATATGGACGTGCGTAATATTAAAACTGGCTATCATTTTACAGGACAAAAAGTTATAGCGGCCTTCCACATAAAAATACATATTCCTTTCAATTAGTGCATTATCAGTCCTTGACAGCTGGTAAAAGTCCTATTCATTAAATATTTACTGCGTCATAATACTATGGTCACGTTCCAGTCAACTACTAACAAACGCAAGTGTCATAGTTCAAGGAGTATACCTAAGTATTATTTATATCAATCGTTTGGCAGATGTTTTTTTTATAAATCTGGTAGGCCTCAAGTTAACGCACATGGGCCATCAGAATAATATGATTAAATGGTTACTGTCTATAAATATAGTTGCATATACATATTAAGTCATATTTAATTTGATATTGAGTAAAATGCTTTCCACATTCTGTAAGCAAAATAGCTAAAGGATTAATTTAAAATCATAACTTTTTTCTGTATTTATGATCACTCATTTTATAGTACTTTTGTTATTCATGGGTCTCTTCTCAGTAGAAGAATTTTAATACCGTAGTCTGTCTTGGAAAAGAACAGCGGAACTTGGATTACTGTTTGCATTCCTTTAATATCCCTAATTTAAAAAAAGTAACCGTGGACATAATAGGAAGTTTATCTTCACACGGATCTGTTAGAATTTCCTGCAGTTATTCAAATTTATCATTATCATTATCAATTATAGTATTAAGTACTTTTCTATTGCTTTAATGATCACATAAAACCGATTAAGCGGGAGTTCGATTTCAAAAGCTGTGGTTCCGTACCTACAATTATGTTATAATATGAAATACGGATGTTATCTTAATTTATGCCTGTCTCGTTGATCGTGTTGGTTGGAATAGCGACTGCCGATCGAAAGGTGCTGGTTCAAATCCCGGGTCAGTCACTACTGGACTTTTCTAATTTAGATTTTCTAGTTGTAGTTCGGAGTTTGAACATGTGTGAAGTTTGAAAAGGTCTAACAATAGGATCACCACTCATCACAATAGGCTCATAGTAGGACGTAAACGTAACTTGTGAAACGTGGCAGTGTACTACACTTCTCTTCCTACCTCTCCAGGAATTACAGGCGTGATATTACATTTATTTTAATTTATTAATAAACAATATTCTAGCAATCAGTTACACTATATTTTTCGTGTTTCTTAATAATAGTTAAGGCACACAACAAGCGTGCTCATATATTGCCCATATCTTTGCCAACTTGCCCATATATTTCTATGTACATAAGTAATGAAGCATTTGTATATTAGTTAATATATTATATTTCTGTATGAACTGACCTTTACATTTAAAGGCACTGGATAGAGATAGCAAAAAACTTGACGTAACTTGACTACATATTCATCACCACTATCTACTGTTACTGCTGATAGAGAACTATTGCTCAAAATTTCCACGCTTTGAATCGTAGAATGCAGCGGCTTGTATCCTAGGCAACCTGCGCTATACTCCGATAAGACTATCGTGAGATTGAAATGGATGTTGGAGTTTGAAACCAATATCTATTAAAAATTTTATTTTTAATAAAAATCCCTAATAAATCTCTATTTTCATGAGCTTTGGCATATTTTACGATAACATTCTCTACGAACTCCATTTTTAGGTCCTGATGGATGTCGTCCTTCGCACGTTCCAGGGTGCGTTTGCAATGTCCCTGAGTACCTTGAGATATATATGATTCTAGTACATATGAAAATTGTATAGGCGATATACATAGATCTCATTTTATAAATAAGACCTTCG
>DWEJ01001205.1:0-13636 GCA_018245835.1 Mysoria sejanus stolli | reverse complement strand
ACGTCCCACTATGGAATAGGTGGTGAGCCTATCGCCATCTATCGGGCACATATATTTTTTGTAGATGCTAATGGTAATTTTTTTTCAGATTAAATAAGTTAGTTAATGACCTTCGACTGCAGTTGCTCGGTAAACTGCCAACAGTGAGTGAACAGAACAATGAACAGTTGCAAGAGGAATTGGACAGAGAGAAGACAAAATATGCAGAGTTACTGAAAAAACATAAGCAAGTCACTGAACATCTTACTAACATGTTGATTGAGAATACAAATTTATGTGAAAAAGCACTCTTAGCAGAGGCCGCTAAGGACAAAATTGAGAGGAAACTCAACGAATTAACGGAACAATGTAACCAGACAATAGAGAACTTAAACACAACAGCTGAGAGAGTAGACAATGCACAGAAGACTAGTGTTGTCGATTATTTGACAGAAATCAAGACAAGGCTAGAAGATTTACAGTCTGTAAACTTAAAGACCAACGAGGAACTAATAGATCACGAAATCAAATTGTCCTTTGTGAAAGATGGCGATGACAATGACAAGATAGATGACAATGTTCTGCTCAACGAAGACCAGGCGGCGTTGGAGGAAGAGAAACGGACAATGGGACAGGTGCGTTTTTTCACATAAAATTCACATTTAGTTTTTAGGAAATATTTTTTTCCTCTTTCATTTATACATATAAACCTTGATTATAATGATATTCTTCAATGTGTTGGATACTATATATTTTATGTTATTGCTTTCCAGGTGGCTCTAAACCAAGAACTTCAAGAGCTCAACCGTGCGATGGCCATTAAAGCATCCGTAGTTCAAGCTATATTGGCCAATAATAAGGAAATGTTGAACAGCCACAACAACCTGCGTGAGAATGAAGACAAAATAGCGCACTTGGAGAGGGAGAGGGATGAACTTATACAGCAATTAAAAACTAAGGTCAGTTTTGGAGGGAATTTAAAACTGTGCGATGATCGCGCTTTATCTTATTAGGTTTTAAATGTTATAATTGATACAATACGATGTTGTGCCTGTATAGTTGTGTAATAAAACATTTTTCATTAAATTATTCACATTGTCTCCAGTTTCAAAACGTTTCCAATTTTTTGGATCGATTTTTAATATTGTAATGCAAAAAATTCTATTACATATTACACTGGCTGCTTCTAATTGTGAAAGTAACGAAAAAAAAAACATTCTCTTTTTGAAGTGCTTATGGAAACATTTTTAGATATTTCCCACCTATATCCCATGAAGGTTTTTTTGGATGTAACCATTATAATGATCTTTACGATGTTTTATAGAGTAAGGATCCCTCGCACGAGGAACGTCGCACAAAGGTGTCGGCTCTCGAGGCGGAAATTTCCGAGTTAAAGAAGAAATGTCAGCAACAGGCAAACATAATAAAGACCAAAGAGAAAAATGAAGCCAAAATCGCTGCTCTCAACGCGGAGCTACAGGCCATGAAGGTTACTAAGGTAAGTTATAGTGTAAAGGTTATGGTTAGGTGATGGTTATGACCCCATTTGACTTATTTAAATATCCCCCAATTATCCCATAATTGTTCAACATATAGCTTACACAAACAGTTACCCTGGCATATGATTTTGCAAATGAGAATTTAATTAGTTCTTTCAAGAATTTTTATATTATTCTATGTATATATAATTGATTTCAATACCATTATTAATTTTATCTGGCCTGTTGACTTACGCAATTTGAACCTTTTGAACAACCAACCATGTTTTGTAATGAAACTAGAGATTTCTTGTGTACATTTGCTGACAATATTTTGTATGTAGTACATGTTTATAATTTAATAATTCCTTTTTTACATGAACTGTAGGTAAAAATAATAAAACAAATGCGCGAGGAAAACGAAAAGTTCCGCAAGTGGAAGGCGGACAACGAGCGCGCGCTGCTGCGCCTGCGCAGCGAAGACCGCAAGCGCGCCACCGCCATGGCGCGCATGGAGTCGCTGCACGCCAAGCAGCAGAACGTTCTCAAGCGCAAAATGGAGGAGGCCGTCGCCGTCAACAGGCGCCTCAAGGTCACGCCCACACGGACGCACGCACGGTCACACGCACGCTCACATGCACACGCACTCGCGTACGCACACACACGGACGCCTCGCACGCATGCACACTTACACACACGCATGCACTACACTAATCTCTCAAAATCACAATCACTATGACAGGACTATGAGCTCTTATTTTTCATTGTATGAGGCTATGCATCTGCAACAACATTACCTATGAATACAATTTACTGATTGTTAATGCTTCGCCTACTTAAAATAACTTCTTGGTTGCAGGAAGCGTTGGACAGACAGAAGCAGACTGCGATGAAACGCAACGCGAAGGGAAGCGTCAAGGCGGGCGCTCTGCAGCAGTACATTGAGCAGGAGCTAGAGGTGCACCTCAGTATCGTGGAGGCTGAGAGGTCGTTGGAAGAACTTATGGAGTACAGGTAGGGTAATGAAATTCCTTATACCAGAAGTGACTGAACTATGCATGTACTGTTAATAAAATTGTGTTAATAGCATTTTAATAGCAACTGTTAAATAAAAAGGAACATTGATTAATTCAAAGTACGCAAATGAGTACTGTCATGAATTTTTTCATCATACATTAATAACAGTGTTATTAAATTAAACATATTGTACCATTTTGCTGTACCACAGAGCATATATAACTGAGCAAATTGAAAGCCTCCGCAACTGCACCGATGACGAAGCGAACAGAAAGAAGATGGCCGAACTGGAAGACGACCTGGCGCTGCGCAAGGCTCAGATATCAGATCTTCAACAGAAGATCATTACCGCCGACCAGGGTGAGCTGTCTTTCATATAAGCATATTGTCTTTAAGAATGAGGAGATTCCTTTGAGATCATTTGAGGACATTGTGTTCAGAGAATATTTTTTTTATAAGTTGCAAATTAAATAGCTACATAAAAAGCTTTTGAAATATTTTTGGAATCATGCACACCACTGTCAGTTTTATAACTGTAATAGAAATATCTCTTAAAAATCTGTTATCTAAATAGTTAACTCTCTGATTCTTATTTTGTATTTCAAACACTGAAACAGAATTCAGTCAATAAAATATAAAAGTTACTTTTATTGAATGTTCAATTCAATATTTTTTTACTCTAATAGGAAGTATAAGAAAAACGAAGTCCAGTATTGTTGAGATTAATTCATTCATAATTAATTATTAAATTAATTAATAATTTCATGTATGTATGAAAGATATTCAATTATAATTTTTGTATAACAGAAAATAAATCCAGAACGCAATGGGATAACATTCAGTCGATGCTCGAAGCGAAAGTGGCGCTCAAGTGTCTCTTCGACCTGCTGGTGGATGCCAAGCGGGAGTTGCAGAGCCAGAGCGAGAAGGGCTACCAGGCGCGCTACGAGGAGGTCAAGGAGGCCCACGACCGGCTGCTCGTGGAATTCGACAACAGCAAGTCAGAGTTCCAGAGGCAACTTGCCATGATCAAGCTGCAGAATGAACAAAAGGTTTGCCGAATAATAGTGTTTAAATTAACTCATTCTCTTGGTTTAATTAAGGCTCACATGATTGTTAAATACATTTGGTCTCCATTATTCCATGTGGAATTTGTAGCTTTTAGTAGTTTCGTCATAGTTTTCAAACTTAAAAGTTTGATTGAAAAAATCTTTTTACTATTAAGTACTTCATATTCGTAATGTTTAAAATGTACACGGTGCTTAAACTGTTGAGGTAATGTGGAAGCGTAATGTCGGTTTTCGTATTGTTCTATTATTTTTGGCAACTTTATTTTCAGCTCCATATATAAAGTTGTTATTTAACAAAATGTAGTTTTCTATTACTACAGGGTCGTGTTTGCCGATATAATTTTTAAATACGTGTTTCATCAGCGTATTGCAGCCCACTGCTGGACATAGGCTTCCCCTGGGGGGTTATGCCTATAATCCATATGTCGAGCATGTGGGTTTGGGGATCGCAGAGCACAGCTCCTTGCACCGCGTACGCTACAACGCATAAACTCTAGTTTACCTGTGTTTTAATTGTAAAATAACGTAATTCTCAGATAAGCGCGCTGGTGGCGCTGCAGCGCGGCGTGGTGGGCCGCGGCGATAAGGGCTCGGCGTGCTTGCACCTGCAGAACGTCATACAGCACCAGCAGGAGCAGCTGGAGCAAGTCGAACAGGAGAATGTATGTTGACTGTAATCTGTTATGTTTGTTTATCTGTAAGCTGCAATTAAAGACTAATTTAAATCAGTTGGTGTTTGCATGACTGTATATACGTTTGAATACATAATATAAGTATTTCTATGCAAATCTTTTGCTTAACAATACGACTTATTGTGATTTATTTAACACTTCCATGTTTGTTTCCGAGCTTGTCTAAAACAATTCGGGAAATATGCACAATCTGCAATACAGCAGTTTCATACTAGTTAATTTACCATTGACTTTATCTTTTACACCTTTATACACACAGATTATGAAAAACGCTGATTTATCTTAATTAATTTCGCAATTAAATGTTAATACATTTAATTTAACAGAAAAAATTAGTAGAAGAGCTAGAGGACTTGCGTACGGCGGGCGTGAAGGCTAAGAAACGCAGCAACAAGAACCCAGTTGAGACCGTCAAGAAGGTGGAATACATCGAACCGACCGACGAGGAAGACGACGAGTTTGAGGACCGCGATAAGGACCCTGACTGGAGCGCCACGCCGCTGTTTAAGCGAATACAGGTAAGTTCGTTTTGTATTTAATGACTTTAAATTCGTTTGCGTATCGGGCAAAAAAATACTGAAAATGTTAATCTGACATTTAAATTCATTTAGATAATTTTAATGTTTACTATATTTAGACAATTTTAATACATTAAAAAATAAAACAAATTTATGTACGGCTAGCTGAGTCAGCGCGCGACTTCGTTCGCATGGAATGTAAAAAGTTGTAAAATGAAAGTATCCTTAGTTATTCCTTGTTACATCAGCTATCTGCTAGAGAAAATCCCGTTAAAATAGGTCCGGCCGTTCCAGAGATAAGCCGCGACAGACAGACAAAAACAGCAAAAAATGTTATTTTCATATATGTATGGCGTATATATATTTTTGTAAAAAGCGGTTATTTTAATATTATAAACAAACATAATATTATAAACAATTTGTGTGATTAGTACAATCTGAAATTAAGGTATAAGGTATAACTTGTTTGTTTGCTTAGGCGCAGCGGTCCCGGCTGACGATGAACTTCACGACGTCGGAGGCGGCGGAGAGCGCGCGCGCCGTGAAGCGCAGCTCGGACGGCGCGCCGCACTGCACGTGCCGCGGCCGCTGCTCCACCAAGATGTGCGGCTGCGTGAAGGCGACGCGCGGCTGCGGCCGCGCCTGCCGCTGCCAGCCCGCGCTGTGCCGCAACCGCCGCCGCGCCTCCTCCGACAGCGACGACAAGGAGAACAACGTGAGCGCTCCGCTAGCGAGTGGTTGCACGCGCGACTTCTGAGCGACTGCTCCCGAGTTCGATCCCTGGAAAATATTGATTTATGTTTAACCTGAAAACAATAGTCGTAGTTCAGTCTGGATTTGTGCCTAGTGTATGACAATGGATCATCGCCTATTCCATGGTTGGTCATTACATATCAACTGAATCATGGGAGTTAGGATACAAGTGAGATGTTGTGTAGTTGTGTTACAGAAGCTGCAAAATTATTTTTCTTTTCGTCTGGTTACTCGTCCATCTTAATCAAATAGGAATATCGGAATATAATTTTAAACAATGATAAAAAATATTTTTCATAATTGTTTAAAATATTTAAGAATTCTTCTTCATTCACCACTACTTCGTTGGTCTTGTGGTTACAAATGCGACTGCAGATCGGGAGGTCCTGGGTTCGATTCCCGGGTCGACCCCTACAAAAGAATTTTTCTAATTTAGAAATTTTCTAATTTAGAAAATTACTAGAAAATTTTCTAGAAAAAAATTCTAGAAAATCTAAAATTAAATTTCATTCTAGTAGTGGTTCGGAGTCTGGATATGTGCCCGATAGATGGCGATAGGCTCGCCGCCTATTCCATAGTGGTACGTAAAAACGTATGCGGTGAGACGTGCAAGTGTTCTGCATTCCTCTGCCTATCTCTTCGGGGATTACAGGCATGAAGATAAAAAAAATGATTACTTAATAAACATTAACTATTAACACTAGGCAGTGATAGCCTAGTGATTTGAAATTGAACCTCTCACTCCGGGAGACCGGGCTCAAATCTCTGGCGCGCACCTCTTAAAAATGTGCGTTTTAAGTTTAAATATCACTTGCTATTCGGTGTAGGAAAACATTGTGAGCAAACCTGCACACCTTGAGTAAAAAAAAAATTTGGTCTCTAAGGTGTGTGAAGTCTGCCAACCCGCACTTGGCCAGCGTGGCAGACTATGGCCTTAACTGTCTCATTCTGAGAGGAGACCCATGCTCCAACAGTGGAATGATAGAAGGGTCGATTATAATACTAGACATACTAATTTGTGTTTGTCGGGTTGCGGCGGTGACGACTATTCGGGTGCTTTACGTTTCTACTAATTGAACGGTAAAATCCAAGTTATATTTTTCTGTATCAGATATCTGTATAGATATTTTTATATCAAACACATGGTACATAATGTCTATAATGTCTGACGGGGAAGGCAGAGGGAGATAGTACACTCCCACGTTTCACCAGTTACGTTTTGCATCCCACATTGGATTATATGGAAACCTATTTGAACCCAGGATCTTCCGATCGGCAGTTTTGCTTGCAACCAACATGGCAGTCATAAGATAATAATGAAATCGTTTTAACTGACATGACTAATCCTGCACGTAATACTCTTGTTCTGACTGATACTGATATACCAGCTGAACTTCTAGCTCCTTGCATTGTATCGTGCCCTTATTATATTGTGTCTCCGTTTGTCGAGTTGACCAACTGTGGCTTGGCAGACTTTACGCACCTTAGAGAATATTATAGAAGTAGAGAACACCAAGATGTGAAAATTTCCTTACGATGTTGCCCTTCATAGTTGCCGTAAGATATTTAATATTAAAAATATGCCGTAAAATATTTAATATGATTAATATATATTAATTATATTTTAATTATATTTTATAAATAGGTGTACGCCAGGATATGAAACCAAGTCGAGCCGAGCGGGAAACTAAATTATAAGCCAGCAGGCTCTCGCTGCGATTACACCGCCGCGCGGTAAGTAAAAAGGAACCTTCTTTGAAAAACGATACGTTACGAACGTTACAAAGGAAAAATTTCACATTCAATGTGTAGAGCGATCTCGCGCTAATAACATATTCATATATACGTTGAACGTTCGCTCAACACAATTGGCTCGGCGTTATAATCGCAGCCTTATAAGCGCCCACATGTAAATTTAACCGTAAAGCCTTGTGGTATCGTTGCTTAACATTTACGCTGCAAAATGGCTGTTCCTTGTGAAGAACAGTTTTTAAAAATTACGTCTTACAGCACATCAGTGATAGCCTCGTGATTTAGAAATCGATCTCTCATTGCGGAGGTCTGTGTGCAATACATATGCATTTTAAAATTAATTATCACTTGATGACAAGGCACGCTACCGCAAGCTATCTACCCAGGCACGGCTACAAGCCCTGGCCGCCTCTCTCACAAACCTTTACGGGAAGCATATGTATAGCAGTAGACTTAGGCTGATGATGATCACTTGATGTAATAGCGTAAGAATACATCGTGAGGAAACCTTGGAGTTCTATATGATGTACTTAGGGACCAAGTCACAGTTGGTCAGTATGGCAGATTATGGTTGGTTGGTTGGTTGGTCAGTATGGCTGACCGTTTGGCAACAGTTATTGTACAGCGCACGGATACTTGATTAAAGCATACGTTACATATTAGATCGTTTGAACATATTTACAAAGCCATTACAGTGACGTATGGTATCAATTTGTTGGTACGAACGCACCGTTAGTTAGCGTAATGGCCTATTGAGCCCCCGCTGTTGGCGGTTGGGTGCCTGGTACAGTGGTTGGAGATTCTCACTGCTGAATTCCTATGGGTTCGCTCCGCACCTAATACAAGTACTTGAATGATGAGCATGGACATTTGATGTGTATCTGAATGTAAAAGCATCGATCTAAATATATTGCTTCTCATTATTAACATTATTCCTTTTCCTATCAAGTGCTGGACGTAAAGCTCTTCAACAATATTTTGCTGAGCTCGGTTATAAGTTTCTCACGACCACAGCCAGCCACTTGGCGCATGTCGTCATTCCACCTAGCTGGAGGAGGCTGTAAGTATTTAGACATTTAACATCTATTATCGAGTGTCATGTTGTGCAGAAGAGTAATGCCCCGTGATTTACGTCGCTCAGCGCGAAACAGGAAGCCCTATTACTGAATGGCCGTGTTCTGTCAGCGCGGAATGGAGCAGAATGGTGAACGCTTTAACGACTGCGGAATGCATTTCATTTTATTTATTACTTTCCTTTGTTCGTGGGAAGAGCTTACAGAACAGTTTCCGGTTAGACCGAGTATTTTACCACACAATCTTTGCTTATGTAGTGAAGCTTGAATAAAAACTGTTCGCGAAATATTTTAGCCAATAGAATCCATTGGTTACAGCAGCTTTAGAATTTTACTTTGTTTCCTTGTGTAATTCACACGTGAAATAAAATGTTCTTTTTCAGGCCTTATAATTATAAATTTAATTTAAGACTTAATTATATTAAATTTTCAGGTGTATTTATTAACTTCAAGTATAGTGACATTACTCATTATTACCATATCAACAGGTATATGTTCAATATGGAATTTCTCTCATTAAATGCTGTTTAAATTGTGTTATCTTTTATTTCTCACAGAAAAGTTGAAAACTGCTTTATCTTCCAATGTTTGTTTCATTCACGGACGTTAAGTGTAAAGTAAGATATTACATTTTATAACTTTAAGAATAAATGAAATAAATCAAATTTTAAGATACATTTTTACGACAGATCCCTAAGAGCATTGTTATTTTTTCTTTTAACACTCTGTTAACATTGGCTTAAAAATAATAGATATTTATATACGATAATTTAAATGGTATGCAGTGTTCAGGTCAAGTTCAATGAGAATGACAGACAGTTATGTTAAGAGTCGTTTGCCGATGTTGTCGCTGATCCTGTCTGCCTGTCGTGTTAATAAATGTAATATCTATAATCTGTGGAGCTGTGGCGATGCCTCCAGCTGCATCTAGTACACTCGCACGTTACACCAGTCAATGCTTACTTCACAACTTCTCGCTACAAATACATTCTGATATGCTTTCTCAAATACGTCAAAAGAAGCATCACTTTGATGAAATCTGACTTCTTATACAAAGGTATTCTTATATAAATGGTGGTAATTTTCAGATTCAAATGTAACTGTCTGTAGAGATCTTTAAATTACAAAAAGAATAATGAAATCCTGTTTATAGTTCATAGTTCAATAGTCGAAAAAACAAAAGTTACAGGTAAGTGAAAAACCTTCTGCTTTCGAAGCCGGTAAAAATCCACAAAAACAATTAAAATGGCGTGTCCAGTAACGAAACGGTTTATGTAAATAGCGGCGCTCCCCACGCCTGGGGTGATTTATTTGTAAACATGACAGGAGACAGAACGGACAGGCGGCGCTGCGGGGACTGCCACTAACAAAGGCTTTTTATCATTGTGCGCCGTCGAAAGTTTTTAAAGTTATGTTGATTACATTGTTTAATTTTGCAAAATGTGCATCCATTTCTGAATTTTTTTAAGTTTTGTCCGGGACAGCAAGGAACACCGGACTCAGCATCCTGCAAGTTACCGTGTTAACCTAGAATAATGCGTATCAGGCCGGTTTACACGGCTCATCCCGTTTAACATTTGTTCTGAGAATCAAACAGTCCAGTTCTGGCTCAGGAGTCAGAACTATTTATCAACCAAGACGCCAATTATAGCTTTTGAGTAAAATATTTAATGCTCATACAAAGTATTTAACGCTTAATAACTTGTGTAAGTCGTTAAAATTAAAAAGCGTTGCAAGAACTTTCCAAACAGACTTTGGTGAAGCTGCGACACAATTCCGGAAACATTGTAACTATGCTTTTATATAGGACCCAAGCGATGAATATACTTTCAAAGAATACCGTTGAAAAGTACTTATCTTAAAAATACGAATACTATTTCACATCTAAATATCGAGTCCGTAGGGTCTTTCCAAGGAGAAGTTTTATTACTTACTAGTTTCAGTAAAAAAAATATTTTGAAGATTCAATATTAGTTGAAAAATAAATGGTAAATATAATAGCGGTATATATAGTTAACGGTGAAGTAAGAATTGGTGAGGCGACCGTCATATTACAGTTTCTCAAAATATTTTCGATGTGTTCAGTTTTTCAATAAGCAATTCGCCAGCTTGATTCACTATGACTAACCTTTTTCTCATCTTAAGACGCCTTTCGTGCCCATAGTGGAATGATAAAAGGATTATCAACTCGCGACAGAGTGGCCTATATTTCTAATTTCTAATTTTAAATCTATTTACGTCAGCGTGCACAGGAGAGATTGACATAGGTTCGTAAGATGGAGTTTGGAACTCCTTACACAGCAAATTAATATTTTATATTAAAAACTAGCTGTGCGCGCGTCTTCTTCCACGTGGAATCGTAAATTCCAAAACTTTATAATAAAAGTAGCCTTATTACATATTCCTTATTACATCAGCTATCTGCCAATGAAAGTCCTGTCAAAATCGGTCCAGGGTTCCAGAGATCAGCCGGAACAAACAATGAGGTTTATGTCCGGCGCGTACACACGTACACACGTACTCACGTACACACGTACACACGTACACACCTACACACGTACACACGTGAACACATCATATGTATATGTAGCGGTATAGATCTACTACTGAACTCTTGTTCGCACTAATCAATATATTGTGAGGGCGCTTATATGTTGAATGATGTTTTACGTCTGGATCCATTGCCTACATTGGCTACACATTGACGTTTCTTCATTTTGACTGTTTTGTTAGTGGATGATGGAACGTAACTAAGTAGACTCCGCTATCCACGACCGGATTGAGCAGTACACCCGAAATTCGCACAGGTACAATGAAGACCAAAACATGCTTATGACTCTTATCAGTGATTTAATGTATTGCAATTCCATTAGTTGACACACGTGCGCAGCCTCGTGGCAGTCGCGTGACGGGATACAAATCGGTTTATGTAAATTGGGTACACTCAGCCCATGTGGTTGATTTCGGACGGGGTTGTGCTCAAAAGGAAAGTATTTAAGTAGAAACATTTATTGTGAACGTTATTAAATGGTAACGGTCAGCTCTTAGACAGTTTTTCGATTTAAGATATCAATAAAACGCAGTTTATGGTGTGTTTGTTTTCTAAAATTTCTAGATCACTAAACGTGAACGATTCGTGTTTTATCGTGTGTGTGTAACTGTAATGTAATGTAATGAAATAAACATGCAAAAAGACAAACATACAATATCTTTGAAATTTACCGAATTCGCTTCATGTCAGTTGTAAATACATTCTGTTTTTCGAAGTTACGCATACTATTATTTTAGTAATGAATATTTAACGCCCCCTCTACATTTGGTTAACGCAAATCAGGTCCACCACGCTGTCCCACGTGTGGCTCTGACGTGGGAGCGATAGCCGCGTGGCGTGATTGAATACTTTTATGTAAATACGGTGACATTCTGACATGAAGCCCTTAATACTTCAAGCAAAACAGCTTTTAATGGAAAAAACTTAATCATTTTTTACGTTAATGGACGGATAAATGTATAATATAAGCAAAACATATTGCATAAGTAAGAAGTGTACGGGCGTGCGTGCACGAAGTCTTTGTTGAATGTACAAAAAACATTCTAACACAGAGATATTGAGAACTTGGTGCTATCTGACTATCCTGTAAGTAACCTACCAAGAAAATATCATATTAAAACTAATATCAAGCCTTGTTATTATGCGTTTCTGGTATTAAATCTATCAGATTTCCATAATCGAATCTCGGCCCGCGCCTCACCTGTTCAATCGCAACGCCAATAACGATACCAACAATATTCTTGTCGGATACCTTTTCTTCTCCGTCGCGTAAAAGATATATTTCAAGAGGAACTCTCCGCACGAAGCGGGTTTTTAAATGGCTATTCCTAGAATAGAGTTACCGCGCGGAACAAAGAATTTGTAGAATATTTATGTTTCCTTTAAGGCGCTTCGCCGCGCGATCTTCCAATTATCTTTTATATTTACAGGTCTATTTTACTTTCATATTATATCGAAGTATAAAGAAATATAGTTCGTCTGAATTTAAACTGACTCTCGCGGCGCGCTCATAGCCATATCAATTAAAAAATAGGTCCTATGTGCCTAAAAGTTTGTGTGAAAAAAGCGAAAAACAATTAATCAAAATTGAGTACTTTTTTTATATATACGATAAATTTATATAATAGCAACTTGTCTTAGATTCAGCCTCGTACTTCTGCGACACTAGATTCAAGTGTAAGGCTGCTTGTTTCGTAACCACCTGCGTTCTTAATCCAAAATGTGAGTTTCTGATTGGTGAAAAACAACACTTTAGAAAAGCTTAAAGTTCCCCTTGACGTGTTTGTCTGTTTGATGACAGGCCCATATTAAGAACAGACACCGAAGTGCCCGCGAGCGGTACCAAAACTAACTGCAGCTGTGTGGTTACCTACGCAGTGGCAACCTTATTTCGCTTCGCGTGAACACGATACTTAGATTATAACTGCGTTGTGGCAATTATTATGGATTTTGAACTGTTCTATAAAAGTTATACCGGCAAGGATTGAGTCCAGTAGTCAGAGAAGCTGGCTGCTGAGCCCGGGATTAGTTCTCACAATAGAACAAATACATGTGACCAAAACAAGTATTTGGAGTATATTTTTGTACATAAAGATACTTTCTAATCAGCCATAATCTTACTTCATAGTCACAATACTTGTAAATGAGCCTCGGTCTAACTCGACGCCTGCATTTATTAACATTCGCAGTGTATGTCTATTTGTCCCTTCTTTCATCTGGCATTGTTTCCACGTGCCCGAATCATCATATACAGAAGAACAAAGAACGATAACGGTATACTCACCGTTGTTCTTGTGTCGTTTTACATATGGATTATACAAGTACAATAAATTGTTGTTTGATATCTAAAGGCTGGTAGGTATTATTTATATTGTAACAACAGCCGGGCTCTGCTTCACAAGATGCGGCCGCGAAACAATTTTCGCGTTTGTCTTCCTATTTTGTCTCTCTATTTATAAAACTTTACGCGTTTCTGTTTTTTCATAGAGTGTATGAGGCTCTCGGGCTTTTCAAAAGCTCAGCCGTCAAAGTTGTCTTTTGTTCATCTGGAGGCATTGTTTCAGTATTCTTTCGGATGTGTGTTAACTATTGTGCTGTCCAAGGCTTTCGTATTACACGGGCTTTTTAGGAGAGATATAGCAACTGCAAGCAGTGATAGCCTAGTGGTTTGAAATTCGACCTCTCACTCCGGGGGACCGGGTTCAAATCCTTGGCGCGCACCTCTTAACAATGTGCGTTTTTGAGTTTAAATA
>DWEJ01001204.1:0-13638 GCA_018245835.1 Mysoria sejanus stolli | reverse complement strand
TGAAACGTGGGAATGTTCTGCATTCCTCTGCCTACCTCTTCGGGGATTACAGGCGTGAAGTTACGTTACGTTACAATAATGTGTTTCGTTTAGTTATATAGTATGTAGTTTTTAATAATATGTACGTTTCAACTGTAACTTGAAAGGTGAGCTAAAATCTTTTCAATATCATCTACTCATGTTATAATGACGTAAAAAATTCTGTCAGTATTTTAGTATTTTTTTATTCATCATTTGATTTGCAACCCCTCAGATTGTCCGTTCCGTTGGTCACCTCTGACCATCTGACCGCTGACCTCCTGGGATCGCCAACTTGTTCCAATCCTCGCCAAGTTGTTTTGGCATTGAACTTAAGTATTCTTATCCTTAAAAAATAAACGATTTCATTCAACTGCCGTCTCTAAATCGTTATGGCATTTTATTAAGAAGTAATAAAATATTTTGGAAATTGTTTAAAATTCGGTTTAGTTTCAGTATTTTAGTTTTTGATTTTCGTTTTCAATTTATATGAAACTATTCAGATATACCTAAAGCGATTGTTTATTGTATGGCTGCAAGCGTAGATTAAGTAATTCTCGAGTGCATATGTCGTCCTTTAGAAATACTAGTTGCGAAAGGGTGCATCGTCTAACCGTTGGTCACCTGTGACCCATCAATACAATCCCTTCTATTTGCATAATAGTGCGTGCACAGACAAGATTCAACCAATACTTTTCAATAGAACATTATAATAACAAAGAAATTTATAGCGGTTGACATTCTAAGATTTATCTCCGCCGTTTTGCCAATGAATTCGTTTTTTCAGTTTTATTTATTCTTTTGATGGGACTGGATAATGTAACACATTTATAACAATACTAGTAGTCATTCCGCCCGTTCGCTAGACGTAATTTTAATTCATGTTCTATAATAAAAATATTTTCATAACTTAGTTGAGCCTGGGACTTTAGATGTCCGTTTAGAGTTAAAGTCACAGGGACAGATTTGTAATACTTAAAATGTAAATTGAACATAAATAATTACACATTTAGGGACGTGTGTACTGTAGGTACGTTGGTTTAAATAACAATAAAAATACAAGTTTCGCAAACTTCCATCCAGGGTTAGTTTACCTGTAAAGTATTAAACAAACTCAATCTCTTTCGTAGAAAAGTAACGAACATACAAACAAAATTCGTTGTTTACATTAATAGTTGGATTTATACTTGTACATTTATTTGCGTTGTTTTTCCATTGAAAGATTCATTGGCAAAACGGCCAATAAGTGGGTGATATAAAATATTTATAACGGTTATACAAATTTTTCTCCACTGTTTTGTCAATGGATTTGGTTATTCGATTTAATTTATTATTTTCATATAAATAGACAGCTTAACTTATTTATAACTACCTAATAATATTGTGTAGGATATTAATGTCCTTATTAAGTGTTTCGATTGTTTCTTTATTATTTCACAAAAACATTGGCTATTTCTCTGATTTTTTCTGATTTATATTTATAGTAATAACGGCGTTATTAAATACCTTTATGAAACAAAATGAAATGGTTTCATGAAATTAACATACAAATACGCAGGTGCGACGGCTTTGATGCATTAATATTGCAATTTCTACGCAAACAAACGTTCATAAATATGTTAATGTAACGTTTCGCAACTCAACACAATATAGTTCAACAGTCGACTTGGATCATTGTCGTGTCAATAGCCTTTTAAAAACTTATTATCAGTGGTTCAATAAAATAATTCTCGTTGTTTTTCCGTATCATTGTATGAGCGCGCAATTCTCGAATAAAGTTCCAGGATTATTCGAAACATCAATAGCGGAATTTATTTATCATCTAATGTATGAGCAATGAAGAGACCGTGTAGGCAGTATTATAAATATATAATAGTTCTTAAACTGGATAAAAATACGTCTGAGTTATTCAGATCATCTCTACTGAGTATGAGTATATTAATTAAATGTGAGCTATAACTTCTTACATTTATTAAATTTTCAGAACTTTCCTTTAGATAATTGTCGCATTTTCAGCGTCTGTTGTCTACGGACTTGTGATGAATCCTAGATTGTTTTTTCACATTCTACTGCCGGATGGTGCGAAAGGAAGTGCTCTGCGATCTCCAAAACTTCGCACTTGCGATCACTCGACCAACAGGCCAGTCAATTCAGTATATGTAGTTTATTTATTATTACTAAATCGCAATAACCGGCTCCGACTGATGATTCGATTATACGGTCAAATGCCTTTCGAAGAAAACAAAATTAAATTCACAATCAACATTATAGAACTATGAATAGTATTAACGTGTGTAACCTAAGCCACGATTAATTAATCCGGAAGGCGGTGAGGTGACAAGACTGAAATAGACTGTCTTGATGCAGGTCCTGATCCGACCGGAACTTCACTAGTTACTCTTTTTATTGGTATTTTATTGGGCACCCTTTTAATTTATGCAGTCTGATACATCATTAGAAGTGACAATTGCCCTGAATAAAGGCGGTAGAACATAACCTTCCATAGTTTGCTGACATCTAATGTTATGTAAAATTTGCAATATAAATGTATTTACTAAAGAATCGCATGTAAAAATATTTATTGCAGCGCGTCTTTGCTTCGTCTGAAATGTTCTTCCAGCGATTACTTCATGTACCTATTTCTGGAAACATCGCCGACAAATTCAAAACATAAACTTCACTTTAATATATAGGTACTAGTGATTTTAAAATTCATTCTGTATTAGTTAAAAGAATATTTGAAATTTGAAACTTATCATTCAGTTAGTGCACAGAAAAGAAACGTTACAATTCTTTTCAACACTCTTTTCGTATCTTAAGACAATTATTTAAGCACGACCCTATTTGTAGTACCTTTATCGGTTAATAATCACTTGCATCGAATACCATGTTAGTTTCAATTATTACCTGTAGCACAGCTGTCATCTGATGACTGGTTTCTGATTAAATAATAATAATAAGTTGAATTGCGATTAAATTAAATTGACATCTAATCAAACTACCATTCATTTTTACGGTACTGTCTGCCAGTAAATTGTGTTGGTACCGATATCTAAGTGTATCGCCGACAATTCTTAAATATTTAGTAGATTCTTGTGTAAGGAATGTACGAAAATGAGCTGCTTTTTTGTATTTTCCAATTGTTATTTCAGCGATTTCTGAGTTAAATAGCGCTATTTGATATCATGATTTTATTTAAAATATTTGTACCGTCTGTCTTAATGTCAATGAACGTCTTCAAAAAAAGGAAACATTGGGCAGAAAGAGCACAGAGTGACAAATATCTCTAGCCATACCATATCCTAATAGAACGATCATAAATCATAAGAATAACACATGAAATGCTATTAATATTTTCATCCATTTACTTCTATACGTTTCTGACTCTACATAAGCATCAACACTTATTTTTATAGTATTTACCGGCGAGTAATAATAAGCCGCATCGTCCACATGGTGCGCATGCGCATGCCTCCCGTTTGTGGGAAGTAGGAAGCGCCGATCTTTTATTTGGCTCTGTAATTAAGGAAACCTCGACTGTAATTACAGGGGTGATTGCTAAATATAATCAACTCACCGTATTCGAACTCTATCAAGAAACATACAGCGGTTGTAGTGGAACACGAAAAGGAATTGTCGTTCTTAAATAAATTATTATGACGAGTCAGTAGTCCCTCAGTCGGAAGCATCGCTAATTACAATATTATAATAGTGTTTAATTAAGTTTTGTATAAATTTACTTGCTTGAACGTTATAATTCCCTCTGGCAAATAATTATTAACATAGATAAGATTTATTAAAACTCTTTTAAAAGGATGCTTGTTATAAAATCGAGATATTTCTGTAAGCCTTAACCAAAGTTACAATTAGCTATGAAATCTCTTTTGTGAATATCCGTCTTGTAAAATCGGTATACTGAAGGAAGTCTTATTCAAAATTTCAGAATAACTGAGTAACAAATTATGTAACTACATTTCTCATGTTCCACATATAAAATATCAGGATACAAGTCTTCTATACTCTGGTTAACTTTTAGAGATATACCTACCGGCGTAATAAAAGCAAACGGATAAATATTTGTCGAGATTATGTGACCTAGACTGACGCGTTGTGGACACATTGAGCATTTCGCGTGATTGTCGTGCTCTTGTTTGTCAATGTGTTTATCGCCAGTTACTGTTTGCTGAATAAACATTCAATTAGCCATTTGGCCATTTGGAGGGCAATTTGCATAGGCTGATATAATGTTATCAGTGTTCCATAAGTACAAATCGGACATTGTTGTCGTAGGTTTGAATGTGCATGAACTGGGCTCCGTTTGTACACTTTGTTATTCGTCGTTGATGAGTCGTTATTGATTTGAGGTGCATAATTCAGTCGCGTTCTTTACATCTACATGCCATGCTCATACTTTGTTTAATAGATTGGTTTTATAAGTAGAATTGAGTTGCTAGAATATTTATTTATTATAATAACAATATCTTGGGACATCTCCACACACGGCCATCTGATCCCAAAGTAAGTCTCAAGAGAGCTTGTGTTATGGTATCCAAATGGCTGATAAACTACATATATACATATAACTACATACACATTGTATTTCATCTGTTTATTATATTGATTTTGCTAATATGATAATCTTTTGAAACAGATAGTAGTCTAACCTGTTGTAGATGTGTACAGTTACTTTGCGCAAGCAGTTTTTGAAATATCATTTGACCAATGATTATTAGTTAACAGGATATTTAATCACCAATACGGCGTTCGTTTGTTGATGATATATCTAAATCTAAATTCAGGAAGCGAGACGTGACTCGGACGGGCGTCCGCCGGCCGGCCAGGCAACGCGCCGCGTGTTGAGGCAGGCCAGACCACACTCGTCACGACTGAGTATAGTCAGCATGTTCTGCTCGAATATAATATAGAGATAATTTTAAGAACGTAACATTAAGTAATTGTATACAGCTGTTGCTACATCGGAATTTAGAATATTTTGTAACAGAACTTCTGCTTGACATAATGTCGAATATTTCATAGTGATAGTGTTGTTTAAAACGGTAGAAAAATTGTAAGATATAAACTCTTATAGGAAAATCTGAGTATACCATATGATTGCCATTCGAGTGGAGTATAAATGAATATTGTTGTTAAAGTTTAATCGGCATTTAAGAGATTTTTAAGCGCCGTTTTTGATTACAGACATTGTGTAGTGAAAAAAACTTGAGCTCCTAAACCTTAAAATTTAAATACGTTTATTGGATACGGACAATTACTTTTTGAGACTGAATATCGTGATTATTTTAATCACGCTAATAGTATGGATATTACCAATTACACAACAAAGTAATGTCTATTCATATCATCAATTTTTTGTTATTTTTTTAAGTTTTAAATTTCCCTTGATAACAATCCTTTGAATGTTTTTACTGACGCTACTCGGCGTCGTGTCTGGCGGTACATAGAGACTATGTATCGTACATGGCTAGTAACGGGAAGCGTTGCGCTTGCGTTTCGACACTGTCGATGCTTTCACTGTTAAATGGACTTCTGTAAAGAGATGCGCCTAACAGCTTATTAGGTTAGATGTAACAGAAGATTATACAAATTTTTACTGTTGAAGATAATTTTTGTTGTAAAATTTAAAAGTTTATCCTAATTACTTTCGATAGAAGATGCCATGCGAATCAGTTAAATAGTCTAAGTTTAAATTCATTTCGTGTTTTTGGTTTACAAATATGAAAAATACATATTTTATCGATTAGCTGTTTGGTTAAAGTTAGGATATGTAAATTAAAATAAATTAAAGCTTATGATGTATTTTAGCGAATACCAGTTATATGTAAATAATAATTTGTGTTATTAGAAAAAAGGCCCATCATTCATATTCTGCGCATTGATGACAAACATTAAATTGTATATACTAGAATTCGTAACAAATGTGTTACTTTAAATGTAGGTAAGTGGTCACAGCGACTCATGGATACTTGGAACTCTGAAGAGAAAATTTAAATAAAAGCCCATATTCTAAGCCTCCTAGCGTGAGAGGTTTCACATGTACAAATAACTATCTTTCTAGAAAGAATTACAAAATCATCACGCGACCAAATCATACGAAATGGTCGGCTCGGTCGGGACATTGGATAGCTAGTTTCGGCATGGCCGTGCGGGGAAGGACATAGGCGGAGCAGGGGGAGGAGGGTGGAGGGGGCAGGGGGGGGAGAGGCGCGTCAAAAGTGCAATGTCCTCGCTAACATCGTCAGATGCCTCCGCAACTTCTCTACCCGGTTATCTACTCGACGAATTTTATACAACATACTTGAGTCCTCGTTTGTGTAGGCTCACTCTGTATAGGAATTACATTATGTTACTATTAGAAAATTCTATTGATTTTAAGCTTATCAGTGCCTTAATACTTACTTTGGTAATTTGACATCCGAGAGACAATTGCTTGTTATCCAATTCGTTAATAAATTGTATAGATTACGTTTAAAATGACTATCACATTGATATTGCCGATTTTGTGCCAACAACGTCCCTGTTGCGTTTATAATGTCTATAAAATATATTTTTGATATCTTAAAATAATATAAGGTAAATGGAAGTAACTCTATAAGTGTAGATTAAACATATTTGTTACATACATTCAAATATTATTCTAGTCATTTAAAAAGGTAAGAAATCGTTTATCACGTCAAATAACTCAATATCTTCTATTCTATTGGATTAACTTTTAAGAAATGTTGCAATAAATAAGTAAAATCTTTGCAAGATGTTTCCTAGTATTTTTCTAGAACCTCTTCGGGGATGACCAGTGTATTTCCCCGAATACGAAAGAGTAAAACAATACTGTAGCAACCTCCTGTGAACTGTCTCTTAGTCTATGTATGTTTTCTGAAATAAGTGTTCTGGTAGTGCTTCGTTGAACGTTTTGATACCAAGCGCGACTCCGGATCGAGTGGCTTTGGGTTTAACTCCCGGATAGGGAACTATAGGATTTTTTTAATTTAGATTGTCTAGTAGTAGATTGGAGTCTGGATGCATAACAATAGCCTCACCACCTATTCCATAGATGGACGTAAACGTAACTGGTGAAACGTGGGAGTGTACTGCACTCCTCTGCCTATCTCTCCGGGGACTATTTAGTCCCCGAAGAGCGTGACGTTACGTTACGTATAATGTCCGGTAACGGGTAATAGCAATTATGTGACTCCGATCCCCCTCATGTACGTCGGTGTCGATGTCCAAGTCAGGGGAAGCTGAAGCCATAAAAATTACCGCCAACCAGCACGAGGGTGAAACCTGCTATTTTTTAGTTGAGCTAACTACACCTACTGCATTAGTTATTTGTAATTAATAAAGTGATACAGTTCTAAGTAAATGCGTAATATGTGGTTTAGGTGGTTATAATATTTTTGGATTTTTTTACGTTTCAATTCTTTGCGCAAATTACTTATTGTCACAATTCGTTTCGTGTTAGGAACATTCATCTTTACATGATTGTACTGCTTTGTATTTACAATTCTCTACCTATATTTAGTGTAATTGATATACTTAAATCACAATATTGACTCACATAATCGTCGCACTGTCAAAAACCAATAGGCATTGTTCGCGCAGTTGTCAGTTCTAGCTTCATTGCGTTCAACATAACTTGGTAATAGTTATTCGGTCACATTTTAGAAATTATAACAGATAGTAATATTTTCTATAATCTTAACGATTGCATTTGGTGAAGCATCTTAATGCAAATTTAATACGATTTTAAAACCTAACCACCGATATTCCGCTAAGATAACTTCTGATCGTTAATTGTTAAATCGATTTCATATCAAGCTATTATTGAAACTTTCATTACTTTATCACTTATCTTTACTGTATTTTGCAGTTATTTCTGCACTTCATGTGTAATAAGAGAAGTCGGTTAGCATTATTAAGAGAGTTTATAATATATTTTGTTTAAAGATGTTTACTATAGTGATAATACAGTGGACACAACATGCCCTTATCGCAAATTTCGGTGCCTTAATGGACTGTGCGCTATTTGTTGATATCGTCGTTTAATAGTGTATTCGCAATTAAGAATCGATTAAAAATCAAAAGGGTCACGTTTGCCAACGTCAGTCAATGAACGGTTCAAATTTCATGATAATCGAGATATATAAACAGGAAGTAATATACATCTAATAAGTTTTATTTTATTTTCTTAATTGGTGCTTCGCAAATAACTCATTTCTTGGAGTTATAAATGAATAAAATGCTTTAATTCTTACAATTAATTATTGTTTATGTATTTGTTTATGTATTTGTATGTAAAGACAACATAAAAGCTTTGGACATATGTGAAAATATTGCTGTACGTAATACCTACTGCTTACAAATGCTTCATGTAAGTCAAACAAGACACTTCGTAGATTTAAGTATAGGTATTGTATATCTGATTAATAGATAATGCTACCTGTTACGATGTTTATATAACAAAATCTATTTTTTGATAGTCCTAGTAACCGAGATCTTATTGTCACAGAATCAGAAGTGAGTGGCGATGCGACAGCATGGTGGCGCGGGCCGGGGGGCTGGAGTCTTGACCTTGGGGCAGGATCGAGCCGTATGCGCGGTCCCTGACCTGACTATTTCGAGTGGCAAGTGCAGCGAGCCGCGCTGCATGCAATGTGCATACCGAAATAGCCGCTCGGTCCGACGCCCCGCCCGCGCCCACGCCTGCGCCCGCCTCTCCGCGCCAGGATATCTTCCAACACTCACTTGTCTCAATCCTCGATACGCCTTCTGCTGTTCGAGAGCTTGCATCTCGAATGTTCTCCGCTGAGAACGTTCCGAGTCACATTTGCGTTACATTATACTCGATCACTTATCGAATAGGCACGTCTCCCCATTCGGTTTTGGTTACTTTGCATATTCTGTACATATTTTATTTTTTTATTTAACTGGACTCCGGGCCCCGTTGTTAGTTAGTAGTGTTGACTACTCGGCATGTGGATTTGATTCGGACCCAGGACAAATATTTGTGTGATGAGTATGAGGGTTTGTTTCGTTTGGGTGTAAGCATGTTTCTAGAAGTATACATCGTACATTTAACTCATCAGCTTTCTGGTTATAGGCTCTGTGTAGTTTGCGATCTGATGTATAAATGGAAGTAACCGCAAAATTCGAGTAATTGTTGTGATTATTCACTTTCGAATGAATGTCAAAATTACAATTTAACGGAGTTCAAAATAGCATTGCTATTAATATAAATAAAAATTGTCCTCTAGAACAAAATTTGCATTACAGTTGATAACCGATAGAGACAGTTTTACGTAACAATTAGGTTTGAATAATACTGTATTCTTTTACAGTACATCCTTAATGTTTTTCAAAGCATCCCTTTACCTTTATAGTTACTTTGATAATCTATATACAATCACCGAATTGACGGCTATTTTCGTTCGACCGATTTAGGTGAAAACCTACCAAACGACATCGCCTATGAGGTTACGTTATGAATTTATGATGTTATCATCACTGGTTATTGAGATTCTTTGAGTTTACATTAAACATTTTATCTAAGCCAATCGTTGGTAGCTATGGTCTTGTATTTTTCAATGTGATCAGAATATGCATTGAAGCAAATTATAAAACAACATACATAATATAAAATTTAACTTTCCAACGTTTTTAATGGAATACTTTCAACCATATAGAACCTGATATACGAGTACTATATTATACATAAACGTTTCATATTTCAACGTTCATATGAAACATTAAAAAGGCCCGTAGGATAGAACTTAACAAAGTATTGGAGATAATGTCCGCTTGATAGTATAATGTATGGTTAGGAAAATGGTGAGAGCGGCTCGTGTTTGATAGACGAGGGAAAGGGTCAGCTCAAGGCTGCAGCCATGCACTTTCACGAGTAGTGTACAGTTATTACAAACGCATCTATTACGATAGTATGTCCTCAGAGCACCCCGAAGAAATTATACAAAATAGAAATGCATTTTTTTTAACAGTCGATGTTCTTTTTTAAATTTCTTCGCAGAAGTGAATTCTTTGCGATAATGAAATAAACTTTATGTAATTATATTTTGGCTACCAGGGGTTTAGATTGTACTATGAAATGAAGCAAAGTTTACAAATGGTTTGATGATTGGAGGGATGATTAGCTGGTTGGATGGATAGTTAGGTGGTTGGATGGATAGTTAGCTGGTTGGATGGATAGTTAGCCGGTTGGATGGATGGTTTGATGGTTTGTGAATTTTACAATAAAACTAATAAGGTTTGTAATCCTACGTACAGATACAATATTAGTTATTAATGTATAATTTTATGTATATATTGGTTATTAATGTATAATTTTATACATTATTAACCAGAAGTTTTATAGATAACGTTGGTATGGGTTATATGCGTTTCGGGACGCTCTTAAGGCGATGTCACATAATGTGTGGGATTACACGTTCGATGGCGTACCTAATACGAAGAAAGATTTAAAACAGTCGATAATTTTTCGTGATAAGACTTTAGACCTTTCTCTAACTTGTTGCTGCTTCCATTTAATATTATCTTTTGAAGACTGCATTGTAAGTAGTAAGGAAAGATTATTTTAGATTTTATTTGCAAACGCACTTTTGAGTTTGCATATTTATTCCTAGATATTTATTACTTTATTTTCCATACTGAGTGAAGAAGTGTAATTGAAAAACGTGTTATTGTGTTCCAAATCAATTTCAATTGGGACAAATGGATCAAGATAAATTTGGGACATATCACAAAAATTCAGCCCTATCGGATGAACAGTATAAATTCCTTTACTTTACGCTAGGATGTTACTAATACTTATATTCCACTATTATATTGTAATTAGTAATATTTTTTTTTCTGTATTCTTGGTTGCGTGGTCGCACGCGAGTGCAAAATAACGAGGTCCTGAGTTCAAATCCCAAGTCGGGTACAATTGGATTATTCTAACTAGAATTTCTAGTTATAATTTTTAGTCATGGCTCAATGTCTGGATTTATGCCCAGTGTATAACAATAGGCTCACTACGTATTTCATGATGGGACGAAATTAAGCAATTCAAATCTATTCATTTTATTATATATGAGTATATATGAGTTGGGTGTAATTTCATGAGGCAATAATTGTATGTAAACTATGCACTTGTCACTGGTTTCCAAATACATTGAAGACATTATGCGTTATCAGATAGTTGCGTTACTTGCTGTAACTCATTCCTGGTAGATGTGACAATCAGCCCTCCTTTACGCACACATCGACACTTAACGTCATTGTATTACATGTTCTCTGTCTGTATAACTAATCTATTGCGCCCGCGCGCGCTCAAGGTCACTGGCCAGCGGTGACGCGGCCTATCGACCAATTTTATTTTTAAAGTCTCCATGTCGCCTGTTTTGATGGAGAATTTGAAGCCGACAGCTTTCTATTATTAAAATAGCATTCTTAGGTATATTATCGGAACCATTTTATAGTAGGTAGGACTATTGAGTATACAGTGTAATTAGTAATGTATACTTTATAATAAGAAATAGGTATCAAATTGTATAATATTGTGGATGACCTTCAATGTTTCCACTTGTTAGGATTCAGATAATATTAAAAACCACATGGTTATTATATATCACTATAAAATAAACTCTCTATCAAAAGTCTTAAGTTACATACTTTCCCAAATTTTATCCAAGTTTACAAGTGTATTTCTGCGAACGATGCGCGTTGTGCAAGTCACAAATCACAAAGACCAGCAACGTGTACGACAGGATGCGTTAATGTAATATTCTCTGGGAAGAAAAGGAGCATAGATTGAGTGGGGGACGAGGTACGAGGGTGGACTGAGACGCGACGGGTTCTGCCGAATGACTTTGTAGCGTCCGGGAGCGCGGCCAACGACCTGCCCAATCTCCGCTGCATTAGCATAGCGAGCAATATTTGTGTCTACTTGTCTAGCGATGCGTCGGTGTGGGTGCGCTAGACTTGTGTGGGTGTTGCGCCCGCGCCGCTTGGCGCGCCCTTCTCGCAAAGCTGGGAGTTGGACTAAGAAAAATACAAAACAGGTTAGGAAATCAACAGGTTAATCAATGGACTAGACACTTCAAAACACTAAAGCTAGAAACATTAAAATATTAGCAATTTTTTGACAAAATAGTACAGTATTTTTTGAGAGTGTATTAAAAGAAACGTGATTAAAATTAATAATAATCAATGAGTAGTAACAATTTTCATGAAATGCAACTCTTTAATACAAGTTGCCGATCTATTCACCCTGTATGATGGCTGCCGTCTATTTGACTCACACACCAGCGCGTCATATGCATATTGTTTGTCATAAATGTGCCGTAGCTGTGTGCGTATGCGGGAGCGCGGAATGCGACGGCGTTGATATAATTTTTTTTCATGTGTGCACCACACTTGATAAAAAGATCAAGTTCAAAGGGGCAACTGCTTTCTTACTGCAGACAATCTTTGAAACAAATATTTTTTTAACTAGGAAGATATTTATGTAATAATACAAAATAGATGTTTGAAAACGACATAATCTTTTCTTAAATTTTTCAATATCCAATGGCTGCTTGGCCATCACTTAACAAAGTAATGTAAATAAGTCAGTTTTTAATTAACTTACCAACTGTTCCATGATCGGACGTCAATGTAACTGGGGAAACGTGGTGGAGAGCTACACTTCTCTGTCTACCCCTTCTGGGAGATATAAAGATTCTTAATATAAAGCAATATTGAAAACAAAGAAACCATAATCGCTTTATTGTATCGGTGATAGAGATCAGTGGCACGAGCCATTCTTAACAAATTGCAATTCACGACTCATTGCAAAAAAATTGTAACTATTTGCGTACGGCGACCCTGAATAGATGATCACTTCGTTCGCGCCAAGTCCCCTATTATAACCTAAAGGCTTACTTCGCCATAACAATGGACCCTTTTCGTACCTGCGAAGTTTTTTCATTCGTACGTTTTGGACACTCATAAAACTAGTCATTGCGTAATTTTTCTGCATTGTGTAAACCCTTTCCGTTTGTTTTTATTATATCCTTTTATTCTAAGTATTAGTGCAGCTCGTCGGTGCTTTTGCGGAGTTGTGCAATATTGAAGGTATGTTGTAAAATAATAAAAATTGCGTTCTTCCCTATACAAAACTTGTACTGCAAGAAAGGGTTTAATGTTGCGGGCTGGAGTTTCTCTTTTATCCCGCGATTGGATGCCATTTATGCAATATAACGGTCTCTTCTTCTAGTACGCCATTTCTATAACAGAAACATTTTATATGACCCAAAGAAAACACATGTATTGCTCATTTGGTGCAACATTGACGTAAATGTACTTTTGTTTCGAAATTAATTTAAATCTGATAAAGTACCTAAAAGTTTAGATACGTTTGGAGAAACAAAGACTACTATATATTAGTATAACCGCGATTGAACTGCAGTAAACTAGGCAAATGTGTTTTAAATACGACGTTAAATTATCACAAATAAAATTAAACACTATAAATCCTGCCTTGCCTTTGCCTGTAAAATTAGAAATATTACTATTACGTCATTGTACTACTAAATGGGCGGTATATTTACGGCACTGTCAACCTTTGAC
>DWEJ01001203.1:0-13638 GCA_018245835.1 Mysoria sejanus stolli | reverse complement strand
CCGATAATCGAACCCGGGACCTCCCAATCGGCAGTCACACTTGCAACCAACACGACCAACAAGGCAGTCAACTACTATATTTTATTTTCTCAAAATGTGTTTTCATCAACACTATCTCACATAATCAATATATTACAAAACTATGTATATGCTCGTATAATGTAAATTTTATTTTTAGTTAATACTTATAAGGAAATAGTTGTTGAACGAAATCGACGAAAAATAAAATTTAAGAACGTTCACTCGATAGTTCAGGATGATTTTAAAAATTGTGTACGTTTTGTGCCTTATATACTGTAACTATGAAAGAGGAATCATAACGTAGATTTAAAATAAAGTATGGAAAAAAAATGAAAAATTTGGACAAATAAAAATATTATAATTACAAAATGTATGAGTATTGCATATCTGTAAAAGCATTATTATATACAAACAAAGCTATGTTTAAAATTTTGCAATTTATCCATTCCTATAATTTTATTTTATACGTATTATAATAGAAAAAATGTATTTTTTTTAATTCTATCTAAAATATCTTCAGATAAAATAATGACAAGCAAAAGCTCGTATCTCAAAAAGCCACAATAAGGTGATTTTAAATACATTTAGCGTATCGTCAGTATAGTTAAAAGCTGTATAATAGCGTTATCTCTGCGCCGGCACTAAATTGGGATGTCTCGGGCGAGGCGAGGCTCTTATCAGTTTTGTCGTGTTCATCTTGAGTTGTGTTAGGCTTTACTCGGGATATTTACGTCTCTCCGCGCCGGGGTGGCAAGCCTACATGTGACAATGTCGGAAACTTATTGCCTATACGCTAGCGGAATGCCTCTCAATGGTATTTTAATATTGGATAACAATATCTCGGCCCGACTAAAATATTGGAGATTACAAGGTACAGTGACACAAACTTGTAGAGTTATGTGGATCGTTTTACAAGTTTACGAGTTCAGAATAATGCTAGTATTTTTATTCACAGTTTCTGATATTATATTATTTTTAGTAAATACAGTCAGAACCAGGTGAGGAGGAAGTGGGCCGGTGATAGTATATCCCCTTGCGACAACCCTTGCCGGACGCATCGGATTGATGAAGCGCTTTTTTGATATTTTTTCTTGTTCTTTTTTCATCTTATTGTCCACGGTCCATTGATAAACGGACAGGTATACGTACTCAGACAGGCGCCAACATTCCTCGCCCCGACCTCACACTTACTCGTGGCGTTATAAAAACGGGCACACTTTTTTTTATATTAGCGCTTTTTGGCCTTATTTGCGTCCCTTTGTGTCCGCTGTGGTTGTTTGTTTTCGTTATTAGCGCGGCTGTAGGAAGTGGACCCGATAAACCTATGGGGCCTAAGCGTTTTATTGTACCAATTTCGAATATCCGTTTTCATTTATACAACGACAGATTTCAAACTTGTCTCAATCCCCAACAGGATAATGAGCACTTAAAAGTAATGGTTCCCCATTAGCACCTCGCACCGCAGTGCCGTAAATTGAATCAATTTTATAACCACCATTACTAATTATAATAAATTGTGTATGAGGAGCACTTTCACATCGCGTCTAAACTTAAACAGTTTTCGTCAGGTGCTAATTAGTTGTAATGACATAAGTTATGGCGGTGATATAAGTTCGTCGCCCCGAGCTGTAAATTTGCCAAGAAAAAAATTCGGATCTAGTCGTAATAACGTTTAATGTATGAGTTAAAAGCGTAGAGCAAACATTTGAAAGTTCGAATGTCAATACAACGCAACGAGTAGACGCCGCGGACCAATGACACCGGTTCCGTGGCACCGATCGAGTATATTCATAAAATTTGTCAACGCTTTCTTATTTATTGCTTTTTAAAATCAAAACGTTGTTTTGATATGAAATTTAAATCGCTTCTTGATGTATGTTAACAATTTGTATGAAATTATTACTTTCCATCTACCGCCGTGAGCGAATTCATGAATGGATATTTAGTTTCCTTCGAAGAGGTCATCAGTTCTAAAATTAATAAGGAACAAATTATGGACGATTAGCGTAGTCTGTCCGGGTGATCATTTCTCACGAATTTAATGAATAGTCTCGGAGTGTCGGATCCTTTGCGAGTTACGACCGATCATCTAATAGTGCAATTTTGATTTACTGATGAACCCATTTCCGGTGCTAAGAGTTTGCGTAGTTTTTTTTACATCTTTTTGTAATACATCCGTTTTTGTAATTCGACTGCTAATAGTTTTCGAAGCGTTTCAAGTTTTTAGAGACGAGGAGGAAGGGGTTTGTAATCTGAGATGGAAACTTGTACTGATCGATCATTAGTGATAAGAAAAAGTGAGTTGAGATAGAGAGAACAGAAATTTAGGACAGCATTTTTAAAAGTTAATTAGTAACAGTCGTTATATCACTTTGCTGTAATCAAATGCGAAACGTTGTAACATTGTTTGTAACGTAACAATGTCTGTAGAATTACTTTACAACAAACGGAAAAATATATCCGTTCTTTCGTTACGCTTGCATTTGGTTACGGTAAAATTAAATTGGATGACATTCAAGATGCACCTTGGTATCTTTTCCGACGATTAACAAAATTAAATGCAATTAGAAATGTTGCTGTCAATTTGCATTTAACGGTATATCTAATATAATATATAACGTACAAATTATGTTGTGAAAAAATTAATTTATATAAATCATACATGAATGATTGGTTTCGTAGCTTTAGACATAATGTGTAATATTCCGGTGTAGGTATTTTATCTTTATTATTATTATTCTATTATTCTAAATGTATGTAGAGAGTGGTGTATGTAGAGATATTTAGCACTAGGTGCTCTTAGCCTACTCCTTAAGGGACCTGAAGATATGTATATATATAGGTATTCTATCGACAACAGTGGTAAGCTAAAATTAATTGTTAGCGTCGTTATAAGCAATGGTATAATTTCGAGTGACCATTAATAAAAATGTGAAGCCAAAGGATTATTTCTCTCCTTGACATAATTTTATTTAATGAAATAATTTGTTCTTACCGCGGTCCCGCTGGGGCGGCTATGTAGGTATATAGGTTTATTTGTTCTCTATACTGAATATTTACATAGGACGCTATTCGTTTCGTTTGATTAGAGTCAAAGCAAATATTTTGATGCATTTCTTGCGCCGGTGCTGACGATAAATCGGCAGGGTTTAACAGTATTTGGCTGTTTGCTCCCATTTTTCCTCTACTTTGACACGTCTCCGTAACATTTCGACACAAACTGCACATTTTAATACGTTTAATGGAATGATAAATAAATATTAAATGTTGAATATGATGCTATTAGCTACTTTTTTTAACTTTGGCATTTCTGGAAATTGTGGAATATGTGTTAGATGAATGTAAAGACAGAGTGCGTCAAGCGCTGTGTTATTTCTTAGTGGTTGCTTATTCAACAATAATTTGCTTAAACCTATATGACATTAGCTATAGTTTGTAAATCATGAGAGCTTGCTACAGTCCTCCGCCTAATTCTTCTGGTATTATAGACGTGGTGTTACGTTCCATATGACATCAGAAATATCCATATGGCAACTCAGCTACGGTCATTTACTGGAGACGGTGAATGCTCTGGGATTTATTAAAAACAGTCTGGGCTTTAACTAAAGACCAACGTATACATAAATGATACAAAGCCTTTTTTTATATTGTCATTTAAAATTATAATTTACAAAATGTTTTATTTTATTAATGTTATTTATTCTTTACTTACATAGGTAAAAATAGTGAAAGGAACATTTTTTCAATATTTTAATCGTTTTAACATTAACTATCTATTTTCATTTATTATAAAAACAGCTGCCTGTCATAACTTTCAAACATAAAGCCAGTAAGTAGGTATTTAGTTCAGCGCGGTTTCGAAAAACTATTAAGTTTGACATCCAACTTGAAGATAAAAATAAATCAACGGCACTAAATGGTGGAGTCATAAAAACGGATCGTAAAATCAAAAGTTGGTAAACATTATACTGATAAATACAAATTAGCTAATGAAAATAACATAAAAAGAATTTATAACACATTCCAACACGTCGCGTCGGTCGAATCGAGAATTCTCACAGAGTGGGGAACATTTAATAATACGAATGGTCATAATGCGAATCAAACGTTACGTTCTCCGCATAAGCACCTCACGTACGTTCTAAATGATCGGGCACCGTTCCGAAAATATACTCAGATAGGTCCTATTAGTCTACGATCGTTCGAATCGGATCGTTCAATACAAATCGATTCGTATCGAGCGTAAACACTACAATCAAGGAGCGACCCGCAGCTGGTAGGTACCGGGGTCGGCGTCATCCACTAAAATAATATGACACAGCCGTTTTTTGATGGTGCTCGCGTATCTTGAATCCTTTGATATAGTCATATAATTAGAAAATTTGTATAGTCAGCAGATAAAGCGATTAATTCGTAAACATATATAGTGAATCAAACTTTTTTTATTAATCAATTGGACGTTCTCACTATAAATTATATTGAAATTACAATACTCTTTTTTTTGTAATTTGTCCTATTATGAATAATTTCATAATAGGACTTTCATAAGACATAATAGGAATTTCATAATAGGTTAATAAACTGTTATAGTATTAGCTATTAATGTACGTAGCATATATGTCTTACAAACGCTTACAAAATACAAAGTAACATCGTATAAAAATTAAGTATACCACTAACGTTTAAGCTTTTATAGATCTGTAACAACATAAACTTCATTCATAGATTATTTCAGAGATTGAGAGAAGCAGGTGGTGGTCTGTCGAGTGTTGTGAGCGCGACTGTCGATCATGAGGTTCTGGGGTCACGTCCCGGGTCGTGTACCATTGAATTTCTAGTTGAAATTTGTAGTAGTGGATAGGAATCTGGATTTTTACCCGGTGTATGGCAAAATAATCTTCTATTCACCGATTCTTCAGGGACATAAACGTAACTGTTGATACGTGGGAGTGTATTATACCCCTTTAGCTATCCCTTCGGAACTCACAGGCGTGACGCTACGTTATTTTCGAGTTACACTGGAGTTCTTAGAGTGCACAACTTAATAGTGATACACCCATATACATAGGCCACATGGTCGTTCTATATGAATGTAGTCCCGGGCTTAGGACGGTGAAAATATTATGATATATAACACCAATAGACACCCTTTGTATTCCCGAGGAGACAGCGCGCGGGGTCACAGTGGTTCGCTAGTTATAAATCTCATTCGGACGTGACTTGCTGACGGTACGCGAGGGATCACCGACAGACGTAAGTGGTTACTCATGCTTTCAGAGCCTATAATTTGACAATATTTTGTGTCATTTGGGCATTATTATTACTTATGCCATTACACGACTGTGGATATAAAGTTAATACAAAAACCCGAGCCGCGGGGGCGATTAAGGGCGAAATAACCACAGGTTCCCCTAATTCAATATTAAAAGCATCCTACGACGTGATCGGCAACTAATAATAGTCTAATTTGAGGAAATGTCCCTGAGAAAACGTTGGAATGTCAACCTATTTCTTGCTACTTGTCAGTTTTTATGTTTAGCCAAAATGAAACGAAGGATTTTAGTAATTGTAGTCTTATTTGGAGATAATGCGTTCAGTATTATCGCTACACGACTCCTTCCTCGGCAATACAAGAAGTATACCTTTATCGTTGTTTGGAATTTCTTACATAGAATTATGTAAATCGTTTAAACATTACGAGTAAGTTCCTAAAGCTGTAGCAACATTGAAGGCTATGATTTAATTAGAGGGTTTGAAAGAGAGAGATAGCTGATTATCAATATTGGTCCTTGTGTGATCTGTGCCCGTCCTTGATATATAACAATAATAAATAATATATGAAAAAATATTATTTACTTAACACGTAAAAAGTTTCCAAGTTATTGTCTACAAGCATTATTTATAATCAAAATGTGTTAAGCCCTAATGCAGTTTCACATTGCAAGCGGGTTCTGAAGTTGGGTTATATAGGTTGCGGTGCGATCTTAACATAAGGACTGCTTAGCGGCAAATTTTACCGAATTTTTTAATGTTTTTATCATAACATAACAATAATTTTGTCTTATAGACAGATTGAACAGCTGTTTGAGTACTTTTGATACGTTGTCTGCTTATTAATTCGTAACATCATGGTAGGCTATTATCGTGTTAATAATAAGTATCTATTCAGTATACAGCCAGAACAGCCGCTCATAAAGAAAAATGGTTGCTTAAAAAGTAAAAAGGCGTTAAAGACGCATTTTTAATAGATCCGACTTATAATATTTCACTGTCCCAACGAACTTGATATTTAAATTAGTTTCCCTGGTTAGAATTCAAGTGATACTTGCATGTATTTGTAAGCTGAGCTGAGACATCGTTTATATACAGCTACCATATTGCAAGCACTGGGCTGCGCGCGTGACGCTGAAGTTCCAGCCCATGCATACTGATGGGATTCCTATGTAATAATTTTAAGTAGTCCTATTCTGTATTCATAATCGAATGCTAACCTTTGTAGCGTACTTGAAATAGACTATATATAATTTATCTAATTACGTTTAATTAATTACGAGAATCTGTTTCAATAAAGAATTAATATTTGAATTGCATATCGTTCTATGGATCATATATTATTATATCGCTGTTGAAAAGTACCTCTTTGGATAAATAAAGGGGTGGTCTTATGTTATAACATTATTTTAATTCGTTACTAGCATCTTTTTGATAATTTGGGTTTTCCAGCTTTGCAGTTCTATATTGTTCTGTAATTTCAGGTATAGAGCTAATTAACGTTAGATTCAGTGGTATTTAAAATTTTTTCAGTTTATCAAGTCTGTTAATTACCCAACAACAAATATAATAGCGGGTTATTAACATTATACTAATTTTTACTCGTTATTAATTAAATAGTAGAAATTTGAGACTATTAAATTTAACGGTGGAAATTTGCAATTGAAATAGACATCCGTATTAATAGTTTTTAGTTTACATAAAGTACTTTTATTGATGTCATACCATTTAATGCTTTTAAATTTCATATTATTAGTAACAAAAAAGTTAAAGTAACAATTTTGAATATTAATTTATAATTAACAATAAGTTGGTAAATATGGTACTTCGAAGTATATAGGTGTCAGCCTATTTCTTCATACATTTAGCACTCTTCAACTTTTTTTTATTCTAATATCATAGGTATTCTAAATAAGTCACGAGCGTTTTACATAAATGCTTACGCGGAACATGTTAGGATAATAGCACTTCAAATGTTACCCTTGTCTGTGTGTAAATTGAGCGTTGCCTCTGTACCTACAGTGTCGGCCATGTTGCAGCGGCAGGGCTCCACGCAGGGCGCCGTGGTCCCAGCCCATGCATACTAACGCGGTAGGTAATAAGTAGCCTCAATCCATGTTTATCCCCCTCGCTACCTCCACGATATCATTCTGATAAACTCTAGCTCTCGCCAAATCATTTTAGCCACGTAATGATACACTCCGGAGCTTTACATTGTTGAACTCATGCGCGAATAAACGGCTTGAATACGAGAAAGTTAAGCCATTTTATTACCTTACCCGCGCATATGAACAATAAATATGTAGAGTGTGTGTAGAGCTATAAGAATTTACATTTTCGTAAGAGCTGCACGTAATTTAAAACGTATTCGTATTTAAGACTCTTTAGTCGCATTCCTAAACAAAATTTTGTATGAAAATATGTAATTAATTACATGAAACTTAATTAGCTGTAGCAAACATATGAAGAAAAAAAGATTATAAAATTAATTGGTTCAATTTATGTGTGTAAGCCACTGTAATGCTCATATTTTTTCGTAATTAGGTCTATAATTATAAGCTTATTAATAAGCATGAGAAGATTTAATTGCTTCATATTTGCTTACAACTCTAAAACTCTACTTTTTTGCTCATATGACATAATGGACTCTATTGAATCGATCTCATTATGCCACGAGATGTGTGTGAGCTTGAATATTTTGCGAGCGCGCTTACAATAAAAGATGCAATATTGTAGTCACGACTCTAATTATGTCAAATTACTGTTACGCTGATAGAATGGATGGAACAAAAACAACGTACACAATTTAAACTCTACATCGATGCTTGGCAATTGACTGTACCAATTATTATCTGTAGAGCAAGAAATTGAACCATTTCCCGATTTAATTAGCGATTGTGTGCGGAAACTATCGAATAATCATCGTAAGAGTCATTAGGGTACACAATGATCACATCTCTACATAGAGCATAAATTAACTTTATCAAACGAAGCGGATATTTAGCGTTACTTAGTGGTATAATGAGAAAATAAATATCGATGCAAAAAAAATAACAAAACATTCATACTGGCTTTTTGCTGATGAAATAACGTTTAATGTTCATTCGATACGGAATTAAATTTTATTGTTGTGGCGTGCTATTATATTATTAATAGCATTATAAATGGCGGTGAATTGTCATAGGAGAGGATAATGAGGCGGTTTTTGTGACATGTCCCTTGCCGTCACCGGCCATTACATGTCGTTGGCGGCCACGCACCATCATCTAGTGGGGCCACTCATGAATTTGTGTTTTTAGGCTCAATTTCAACAAATTAAAGATTTTAAATTGGACATTTTTATTGTGTAATAACTGAAAATATGTCCATTGTTATACCGTTTGAGTCTTTAATAACACGTTTTACTTCAATATTTTTTAAAAAAAAAAACGATATGTATATAAAATGAATTTTTGTGTAGAAGTGTAATTATTGCGTAGGTATTAAGTTTAACTCTAAAGTAAAAGAGACTACTTAACTACTTAAATGTGAGCGACATAAGTTTTTGTTAATTTTAAGCTATTTAATAATAAATTAAATAAACGTTATGCTCAGTAAGTAAACGATAGTTGTTTGAAAAATCACGTTAGTACATGTAATATGAATACGAGTGCTCAGTGCGGCGGCGAGCAAGCACGCATTATGAGCTCGGCGCGGCGGCGGTGCGGACGCAGCGTTGCGTAAAAAGCACTAAGCCGGGAGTCGAGAGCCGAGTGCTACTTAATGCGGATAATGAGACCATCATCGTTTACAGAAGTAAGTTTAATTAACGTAAAAAAGGCGCGTTTACTCTAACCGCCACCTTATCTCGCCGCATCTCGCCACTTATAATGACTTTTGTTCATTATTTTGTTGCGGGCACCACGCGTCTGTACGGTTTCCGGTCCCGCGGTGCTCCTAAACACCAATTTTATGGTTATGTGACCATTTGATTTCGTATGTGAGCACTTTTGGGTTTTTTAAAGTTCACCCGTGGCGTGGTAATAATTAATTTTCACCTGTGAAACTCTTGTTTTACGTTTGATAGTATCGCGGCACACACTACTTTTAATTACACTAATCATTATTATCGTTCGGCCGACTAGTAAACTATCTTACAAATCTCTACAGTTGCTTTTGTCCTGTTAGTATCACATTAAACGCAAACAGTGTGCGTCGAAATGTGAGTGCATTTAGACGCACACTGTTTGCTCAGAAGTTTTATGTAACTGTTTATATTGCTTACAACAACGAAATGTATTACTGCGAATAAATTATTATTAAGGTAGACGCTTCGTTCATAGCCGCGTGTAAGGTAGTTTAGCAACGAATGCTACCTCTGTTACTTCTGCTAAGAAACTGTGCTTGCATTAGCATATTACCGTTTATATCGCCGTGGGTAGAGAAAAATATGCTGTGTACTTGCGCTTACAAGAAGTATCATTTCTCAGGAATACAAATCCATATATAAGTGAGTAGAATAGATATTTTCAACTCATATTCTAGTAACGTGACCGCCTGTTCTATGTTATGTTAAGTAACGTTGAATTTAAAACACAATAAGTGGAGACTAAATGAACAATTACCACAGTCTTCGGTCTACGGAGTAGGTGTGCTCGGTACACGGGCCGCCATTATATTTTCACGGTTGAAGACATCCGATTAACAAACGTGACTGTCCATAGCGCTGTGCGTCGTGATATATTACAATGCAAAATTAATTCTATACATGAATAACTTAGTAATAAAAACCTTTTAAGGTTGTTAATGTGAAAAACAGTTCTATTAATAGAGATTTGGTTTCTTTTAATACTCATAATGTACTTATGCACGATAATGTTCAATGTTAGAAAAGATAATTTTTTCATAAAATAGCGGTTATAAAAGCAGGTTTACGTGCTATTTTTGTTATCGTCACGCCAGCTTCCTTACGGGGCAGGTAGAGGCACCGAGCACCATATATTTCTATTATTACAGACCAGACATGTTTCCTGTGTCTTTACATAACACGATTTTTAAAAATTATTTTTGTATTAATCCTACATGTCATCCTTACATATGTAAATTAAACATATATGCCGTTTCGAATTAACTGTTTTATGCAATGCCATGCTTAAAAACAAAATTACGGTTATGGACGTTTTTTGTGAAACGTACAACCGATGAGGACGCTGTATGATACCTCATATCAACGTGTTTGTGTGTGTCCATAATAGTCAGTGTAGCTGTGTGTCATTTAATTCAGTAAATAAAACAATCGAACAAACTCTTCATATTTATATTATTAGTATACATATATACTTAAATACTATATATATTTATTCATGACATACTCATATGTTATGTATTAGATATTGACTGCGCTCGTTGGTACAGAATACACCAACGTGGTTCTGGTAAGGTTAAAAAGATCATTAGATAATGTTTCAAGATGTATGTAATAATACTCGCAATTTATAACAGTTCAATAATACACATACAATAAGTAGCTGTGGTTCAGTACCGATCGAAATTTGATCGTAATTCTTAAAATTTTCCAGAATAACCGTTATTGTCAAAGAGTACACTTCTTTAAATCTTTCCTATGTGCAACATACTGTTAAATTTCTGATGTTTACATTAGGAAATTAAATATTGAATGGTTTATTTAATTACGATTGCTTTCTTGGTATAGTGGATGCAAGCGTAAGTGCTAATCTCTAATCGTAATCGTAAGAGCTCATAGGTTCGAATCCCTGGAAGGTACAACTAGATGTTACTAATTTAGAATTCCTAGTTAAAATTTGACAGCTTCATCGTGTTGGTTGCAAGTGCGACTGCCGATCGGGAGGTCCCGGGTTCGATTTCCGGGTCGAAAACTACAAAATTTTCTAATGTAGATTTTATAGTAGTGGTTCGGAGACTGGTTATGTGCCCGATGCATGGAAATAGGCTCATCACCTATTCCATAGTGGGACGTGAACGTAACCGGTGAAACGTGGGAGGGTTCTGCATTCCTCTGCCTACCTCTTCGGGGATTACAGGCGTGAGTTACGTTAATATCAAACTTATGGGCCAAGTTCACGCTTAATTCTTACGATGTCCACCGCGTCCTATATTATAATAGTGTGACGGCGCGTGTTGACTACTTCCATGCTACGATGCGCTAAAGATAGTATGTCCCGCAGTCTGCGCACCCCTGATGCGCAGACTGCGCAGTACCAACAGCATCCAAAGCATGGTTGCCTGCAGGCTGACTCCAGTTATATAAGTCGTTGTTGCACTGTCTCCCAGAATGACACGCAATGACTTACTTAACCTTATGATATAAGTTTTTGTTAAGTTGTAACAAGTTGTAACATACAACATACAAAGACATACAAAGACATACATCAAAACTTGTTTTCTTTAAAATTTGTCATTTTCTCGTGAAAAAGGAAGTAAAAAAGGTTTAATTCATGGTTGTAATACAATTCGTCGCAATCGTAGAACAAAGACGGATCTGAAATTTTCTAACTTTCCAGGAGTGCAATTTGAAGATTTGTTTTTACGTTAAATAAATAAACAAATCCGTCGTTGTTCAACTCTGTATCTCCGTTGTATAATACAGAATTAGAAAAATGTGTTTGTTTTATAATAAAGTTAAGTATTATGTATTTCAAGCAAAAATACGTCAAAAAAGATTTTCGTACGTCAAAGATACGTCAAAAAAAGAGACTTAAAATTAAATTTAATTCTAGTAGTGTTTCGGAGTCTGGATAAGTGCCCGATAGATGGCGATAGGCTCACCACCTATTCCATTGTGCGACGTATAAATGTGAGACGCGGGAGTGTTCTGCATTCCTCTGCCTACCTCTTCGGGGATTAAAGGCGTGAAGATAAAAAAAAAAAAATTGAAGACACAAGGGAGAGGGAGGACCTTTCCACATTGTAATATATTGGTTGGTAGCCGCTGACATATTTGATGTAGTGCATCTGACATATTACCTCGATATGATGAGATAGTCAGGATTCTTCAATATACATAAATATATTTCTTTTATATTTATCCTGGCAAACAGCAAACTGGCTTGCTGTTGCGTCATTCGAATTTTATTCAACGTCATCAACCCTTTCCTAGAAGAAAGAAATGGTTGGACACAGCTTTCCTGACTGTAATGTAAAGGATTTAGGCCCTTCTCTGTCAAGATGGCAAAGTGCAGGTTAACAAAATTCGCACGCCTTAGACAACTTAATGGAAAACTGTAAGGTTACACGCAATGTTCTTCCTCCAGCGTCGAATCCTACACCGTTACAGCATCGACTCGACGAAAAAGACAGTTGTAGAACCATCATGATAGTAATTCCTGAAGAGATAGGCAGAGAAATGTAGCACACTCCCACGTTTCCCCAGCTACGTTTACGTCCCACTGTAGAATAGGTAGTGGTGGCAGTGACCGTTGCAGTAAGCTACATTTAATCTTAAAATTCACATTTGTAAAAACGAGCGCGCCATATTTGAACACAAAAACTAAAATTGAGACGCTGAATTCCTAGTCACGAATCTGCCATTGCTTCTCATTCTAACAGACTTTGTAACGCAAGAATAAAATGAAACAATGCCGATAACCAGTCGGTCAATTATCTAATTGCGTGTTTACTTCGATTAATTTAGTTGTGCTGCGATTAATTTGCTCGTGAACTGTAAGAACTTAAGATCGATAGGTATAATTATATTCATTCCTTAATTAATATACATGACTGCCTCATTGGTCGTGTTAGTTGCAAACACAATTATCGATCGAGAAGGCTCGGGTTCAAATTCCGAGTGAGAACTGTAGGATTCTTCTAACTTAGATTTGCTAGTAGTGGCTCGGAGTCCAATAGTCATATAGTCCAATACCAATTCGGTATATTCCAATAGGATCCCCAATTATTCCATAACAGGACGTACCTAAATGCAGCTGGTCTTACGTGGGTGTGTTATTGACGTGAATTACGTTGATATACGTATACAAGTTGATAATTCCATTTTTATTATACCTAATTCTTCGTAATGAATAATGTAAACAACTTATAAAAATTTTATAAATAATTTTAGTACTGTCAACCCACCGCGTGTTTAGTTATGTACATTTTAAAAACTTACATAAGCGTGCATAACTTGCATTAGTGTGCGTTTGTAAAATTATACAAGCGGAAAACTTGAACTGCCGCAGGTATGTTCACGCCACAGTCTACTAAAACATTAACGTGTTCTGTTATAATCGTAATACATAAATGAATTGCCGCATACGCAGTGATAGCCTAGTGGTTTGAAATTCGACCTCTCACTCCGGGAGACCGGGTTCAAATCTCTGGCGCGCACCT
>DWEJ01001202.1:0-13638 GCA_018245835.1 Mysoria sejanus stolli | reverse complement strand
CTCCTTAACAACACAGTTAGAAATGACAACTTCGTATCGAGTACTTCCCTGTTATTTTGGAGATATCACAACAAGCAACAACACATTACTTCTCAAGAGGCGTGCGCAAAAGAGACGCCGATACAAAAATACGTCTCCCGCGCTCTGAGAGACAAGGACGGAACAAGGTGCAACAGTTTCATATGTCGCGAGTATCGGCCGTGATACAGCTGGTCCGTTTATGACACCAATTGAATAAGAGCTTTAAGACTAAAATGTTAAGGTTAATTTTCTTATGCCTTGGATGAAATTTTAATGCATTGTTCCTGTCTTGAATGAGGAGCAAAAATAAAGAGGTTTGAAGCGCGGGTGCGAGCAGGCCAGCACGAGCCGTATCGATGAGACGCTCGCTCAACAATGCAGTTGCCGCCCATTTAAATACGCCATTTTGTTTACTGTCTCCTCGCCGAAGCTTTTGTTAGAAAGCACTGTTTCACGGAATGAGGAAATTACAGGAAATATTTATCCATTTGTAGCGTAGACGCCGCTACGACATCCGTAGCAGTGTTGGAACGGTTTTTTACTTTTTTTTGTCTATTAGCCGCTTGCTGGTGCATTCTAAATAATAAGTAACTATTATCTTATGAGAAGATATTTTAAAATCTTTACTGACAATATTTGAAAATATCTGTAGTCTTATATCGTCGGTTTTATTCTTCTTTTTAACAGTATTTCAATTTTTAACTAATATTAATAGATACCATATAAATAGATTAAGTATTACAATCAGTCATTAAACATATATATTATACGCCTATCATTACAGGATATATCGTATTATATCTTTTTAGATTAGAATAACATAATAATCACTTCATACTTTGACCTGTGCGCTAACTCAATAATTAAGTTTTAAAAATAATACCCTGAGTTATTTTTACTAAACATATAATTACGACATGTAAATGGGGCTTAGAAGATATGAGTTTTGAAGTGAGGGGTTTTCAAGAAACAAAGTTGTGGCAATTAATTAATGAAACAAATACTTAGGTGACTGATAAATTGTTCCATTGTATAATATTCACCTTCACATAATTGGTATTTTAAAATTGTTGTTAGTGATTAGTTAGTTAGTGGCTATCTCGTTGGACGTGTTGGTTATAAGCACGACTGCCGATGGAAAGTTCCTGGGTTCAAATCCCGGATCAGGCACTACTGGATTTTCTAATTCAGATTTTCTAGTCATGGCTCGGAGTCTGGATATGTGCCCGATGCATGGCAAATGACTCACCACCAATTCCATAGTGGGAAGTAAACCTAACTGGAGGAACGTGGTACTGTACTGTGTTGACGAATGCTTCTGCCAACTTTTTTGGAGATTACATGCGTGTTATGACGTAATTGCACTTGCACTGGAATTAATTGTACATGCATGGGCATTAATTTCACTTGCGCTAGGATTTTTATATTTTATCTTTTTCGCTTTCTTTTTGTTTAAATAAGAGAGCTACGGCAGATTCCGAACACTGCCAAGGATTTAATTAGTGCATTGAAAAATCAAGAAACACTAATTAAATAAGTGACAGTATCGTCTAGAGGAATTTATCTTTTCTACAAAGATATAAGTAACGTTTTCATTTCAATCTACGTTTACACAACTATTTAAGACTTATATTTGTAACAGTGTAACCATAAAAATACATATGTAAGACGCATTTATTTGTTAGTATAAAACATGCGCCGCAGTTATTTAATTTGAACATTGCACGTCAAATAAAACAAGTTAGTTCGCACGTAGAAAATGTCGCGAGTATTTTACATACAGAAGAGAATTATAAACTCGGTGACGAATGACACGCAAATTTGCACGCAGTTTAAAACAAGCGAATGCCCGCACAAAAACAATGAACGCTGGCTGCGTACCGCACCGCGCATTTTAATATGGATGGGGACGAATACGCGCGCGTTGTTATATATATATGTATATAAATTGGTTTTACATAACACAATATCACGACTATATTTCCCCGAAGAGGTAAGCTAGTGTACAAATATATTTTTGCACTAGTTTTGTTGCGGGCAAATTTAAAAGTGTACCTACTTCGATTTGATATGTGTACATTATCTTTGATATGTTGTTAAAACAAATGCAAAGTTAAAATTAATTGAATATCTTAAAACAATCTGCCGCTCAATCAATTTTGTTGCGTTAAAATAGTGTTAATATGAAACGTAAGAGCTTCATTCGTATAATATGAAAATAAATAATGCACTTGTGATAAGTACCGCATTAAATAATATATCTATTCAAAATGTAATACAATTTTTATTCTTCACAAATAGTAGGAACTGAGTGACGATATACTCAAAGTGGCTGGCAGCGGTTGGATGCGAGCGTGCTATTGGACAGGCCTATGTCCAACAGTGGACGTTGGACATAGGCCTACGATAATTATGTAATTACTAATATCTACAAGGAGAATTAGATATTAATGTATTAAATATTCTAATGGTCGCGGAAAATTTTCAAAATTGAATAATATAATTCGTAACACAATCGCTCTCAGTAACCTTAGTACGAACGACACATACTCGCTATAATTACATTTTTCACAGACCGAATGTCTACTTGTGTTACACAAACATATGCCCCGGACGGGAATCAAACGCACGACCCTACACAAGTCGAGTTGAGTAATCAACGGGCTGCTTATTACATTTGTTTTTACTACTAATATTGTTATTACATACATTGATTTGTTCCAAGTATTTATCATTGTTGTTCTAATTGACAAAGCAAGACGTAGGCGGGCCGTTCCGCCCACCGCTCCTGAGCGCTGCCAGCTGCCCGGCCGCTTGTGTAAATTCATTCATTTGCCGCTCATCCCACCCTAACGTTTATTTAATGTTTGCTTTGTTTATGTCGGCGACTGTACCTGCATCACCCGCCAATCGTTACTACCGCCGTTCCGGGCGCGCTGTCTCGTACGCACTGAACGCGTTAGTAAATACCGTAAATAGAATGAACAATAAATATTTGTTGAACAATGAACAAAACATAAACACACACACAATAAACAAAAAAAGTTGTTTAACACGAGGCTATTGAACACCTAGCAGCTATATGAAATAATAAGGAATAATTAGTAAACGACAGCTTCTTTCATTGCTAAGGTCTACGGAAAAGTAAAAGCTAGAAATGTTATAAAATCTTTATATTATTTGATATCGGCCATGCCAGCATATGCAAAGTATCGTGCGCCGCACCCACAAAACATATGCGCCGTTGTATTTTGCATCAAAAGTTAATACGCTCCATGGCAATAGGCGATATGGCGATAGGCTCACCTATTCCATAGTGGAACGTAAACGTAACGTAAACGTAACCGGTGAAACGTGGGAGTGTAGTACACTCCTCTCCTACCTCTTCGTTGTTACGTTACGTTACGTGCTTTGTTACGTTAATACTCTCTAGTAACTGGAATCTGGAATTTTGTACAATATACCGTAGTCACAATAAAAAAATATGAAAATCAAGACGTCGGCGATTATTTAAAATTCTAGATCGTCAATGACCAAGATTTATTTCACAAAAGTTTAACAATAGCTGTTAGTTAGGACAATAGGCACAGTGTTTGCTATTGGAGCGGCCTATGTCCAGCAGTGGACAGGGATAGGCTAATAATGATGAGGACAATAAGCAACAATAGGTACTCCGTAATTGGAAAATGGTACTAGAAAAATCGTTATTAATAGTGTAATTTCTGTAAAAACAGGGATAAATGAGCTGGAAAATATAATTAAATATCTCTATATATTTTCAGTTACAAATTTAAATTCTTTTGGTTACCAACGATTAGGTACTTATTTCCGAACAAATTCGATTCGGCGGCTAAGAATTTCGTTCAGTAATTTGGGTATATTCGAGGAGCTGTCGTCGAAAATAACTTTTCTTCCTATTTAATGCGACCGCTTGTATATTGAATTACAGACTTTGTGTGGAAAACTGTTCACAAAATATTTTGGCGTCACAAAGGAGGTATTAGCAGGGCGCCGGCGGCACGACGTCCATGATAATTTTATGTAAATCGACCGCCGCTGGCGACGGCTGAGTTTCACAGTGGTTACACAATTTGTTTATGTTTAGGTACTGGAAACTTTGCGCTCCTCGGAGGTCTTCGAGACTCGAGACCGCCGCCAAATAAGCGCACAGAATTATTCCCTATTTATGTAAAGCGACGTCGGAGTTATTTTATTTACATTCGATCACCATAAAATTATTTGTCTAACTTTGCCGCAAGCACTAATGGAGTAACGTTATTATTGTCGGTAAAACGTTCTTGAAGTTTTTTTTTGTTTATTGGTATAGTACGTGAACATGAAAAGTATAATAAAAACGGATAGTGTATCAATAATTATAGTTAGTAGTATAATACATTACAAATTTTTATTTATTGCACAATTTATTAAAAATTCTATAAGTAATGTACAATATACTGAAAATTTTATAGTTAGGTAGTGGAAAATATTATTAACGTAACATCACGCCTCTAATCCTCTAAGGGGTAGACAAAGAATTGTAGTACACCGCCGCGTTTCATCAGTTACGTTAACGTAATACTAATAATTTTATTGTTATACAATTACATGTTGTAAATTCTTTTAACATTCGTTGTTCGGAATTTAAAAATAGTTCTAAAACCTCTTTGAACTGTAAACTTTCATCAAATTACGCTTACGTAACGAGAGCATTTCAAAGGCTTATCGAAGGAGAAAGGATATGTGATATTCTTGTGTGCGAAGCCGTAGTCTGATCACAAAGCACGCCCGCGGTCGAGATGTAATACGCTTATTTGAAGATAATCTGCCGCCCGCCCCTCGGAACGCGCTTGTCGTACGCGCTGCGCCGCAGTTTGGTTTGCACTCGACAATATACTATGAATAGGTGGCTTATACTTATTTGCCACACATTTTAATATTACTTCAGCGTCTTGGGGATATCTGGTTTTATTTATTATTTTTCACAACGTCAGAAGTAAGATGACTAAGATACATTCGTACCAAGTACCTATGTGTAGGTTACTGAAAATGTCCGAAATTACTTGACTGTGACTTAAGTATTAAATTTATGACAATATAGACAGACTATGTCCTTACGTATTAGACTATTTAATGTCATTTAGATACAACTTTACTATATTTTAGACTATAGGTAATATTCGTAATAACTTATAGACATTAAAAATTGACTTCTGTTTTATAGATATAAGATTACGCCACTTTTTTTGGTGAACAATGTACCGTTACGCTTTAAATCTCCGAGGAGGCATCTTATTTATTTTATTATTTCTCTTGAATTTATTCAAGTAATACACATGTTATTTCTTATAGTAATACAGTTACCAGTATAACAGGTTGTAATAAATTAATAATATACATGAAATGAAGTTTGAAAATTTGGAATAAACAAAATGATTGTGTGTAGTTCCGTAGAAACAAAATAAGTTGTTTTTTGGCTCTGTCCGTGTTTCGAGGGAGACGAGTCACGAAAAGGGCGAAGGGGGTTAATTAGGAGGAAGCCAGTTGAACCCCCCCAGTCTGCGTAGATTTTATCTCCAGGTAGCGATGTTGTATCGACGCAGAATTAGTGTTTTGAATTCTGAAACACGAAAATTGGATAGTAGTTTATACAGGTGTTAAAATAATGAATTCAGTCTTCCAATTTTAAGGCTGACGGCTATGTACTATATTATTGTTGCTATCTAGTATTATTTTGACATAGAAGTTGAATACGGCGCCTGGATTGTCTGAAATTCTTTTAGATTTTCATCAATAAAATAGTGAAGGTTATTTCTAAACAAATGATCTACACCTAATATTACAATTACTAAGAATGCTTCAAATTATGGTAGATAAAGCAAGGCGTATTATTACGTTCAACTAATAAGTGTTGTATGGAGCACAACGTGGTAGCACAGTGCCTGATCATACTAAACTCTTTTAATTCGTTTACTGTGCGACAACGCATCAAGCTCTCAAAACTGTAGTGCTACACCAATGCGAAAATTTTGCACATCTTTGAAGACTCCATGCACAGGAAGTGAACGCCTCCTTGTAGACGCACAACGTTACTATACGTCATACAGTCAGTCGACCTGTGCGAGCCTCAGATACGTTGTTCGCGGTTGTATAGATGTTTACCTGCACTCATTAACACAGCGTATACATACTTCGACGTTATTATACGTTGTTAGGAGTTGTATTGATGTTTATTTGTACTCATTGGCATGGCGTATGTATACGTGGACGTACTAAGACGTAGGTGCTTTATATATTAGGACTAACTTTCCATGCTATCAGCAGAGCGTCTCTGAGCGTTAATCCAGTTTGTATGATAAAATATGTGCGGCATCGCATTGAGTTCTGAAAATACCGTCTTTACGTGAAAGTGTTAATTATTTGATAATCTTTCAAATCCAATGCAATCCTATACAGGGTTAAAGTTATTTCTAGGAACATTAGAAATTCAAGAAAAACCTATTACTACGATGTTCCCATAACTATAAATGGATTAAGTTAATATTATAAAACCTAGTATCATAGTTTATTTTACAGTTATAATAATAATATCTCGGGGCGTCTCCAACACATTGGCATTGTATATGTACCTTACTTTCTATAGCGCACAAATCTCTTTCAAAATATCATCACAACTAAAGGGTATAAGTGTAAAAATTCCAATTAAGAAAATAAGAATGATAGAAAAACTTTTATCTTAGCGAACAGTGACCTCACGAAAGCCTCATGGCCAATAATGCTTGTTCCGGGAACACAATCCCCGACAACCTCTATTGTTACAAAAAATTCGATACAGCCGTATCGTGCCCGTTGCGACACTTAACCAATCATCCTTATTTTATTAGGACGACACGTCTGTAGCCCTAAGATACGAGGCACATTCGAAATTGGACTTAATCACATTCTCATAAGGTAGTTGTTTGAATGATGTTGGGCTTTAAGTGATTTTTTTTCTGCTCAGATCGAAACACAATACCTCAAGCGCCTCGCCCCATTCACTTGAAGGTAACCTAATACAAGTTAGCACCTCTATTCACCGCGGTTGACACTTTTATACAGCCACGATTAACAGTCACAAACGAAATTAGAGCCCAATAATATTATTAAAGTTTTTCGTGAACTTGACACACAATGCCATACCTTTTCTTATAATTTAATATTTTAAATATGTATGCGTAAGTTTGCTCGGATTACCTACGTATTTGTGTAAACACAATAAATATTTTTTTTAATATGTCGCATTGTCTGTTCGGGGTGTTGATTGAAGATATGCTTCTGAGTTTAAGATGCGCGGTTAAGATTATGAATTGGCGTATTTTTTGTGATTATAAATTGTACATCTGAATTCCTTTGTTGATAACTGTAATCCGGAGTAAGTTTTAATTTAAAGCTTCTAATTACTAGTAAGCAGTTAGAACCTAGAAGTTTCCTAGTTTAGAATTTAGCGCTCCACTCCGCGGTTCCTCGATACAAATCCTAACGCGCAAGTCTTTTATAATGTAGTGTATGTGTCTCTTTATTGAATATCACTAGCTAGATGGTGAAAGAAAACATCTTGAAAAAATCTGCACACTTGAAATTCTGTGTCTTAACCCGTCTAATTCTGTTATGAGAGCCAATTTCGACAGCAGACGACAAAAATCGTTCATGTTATTTAAAATCTATTTCTTTTAGTCCATTAATGGCCATTAAATTTACATATACATACAAGCTATGCTAATCTCGCAATACATGTACATACTGGTACAAACACATAGGTTGTGCGTGTTCCCGTGCCCACTACATGCTGTGGGGCTGCGCCAATGTGTGACAGTTATAATCGAATTACGCACTCGGGCTCGCATCGCAACAATACGCGTACCGAACCGCGAGGATTAGCGGACTCTAAGTGGATTACACCATGTGCTTCCGGTCTTTTGTCGCGGTACTTGAGTTTGTGGACTCTATCATAAGATTTGTAGAGTACGCGTTTAATAGTATCTACTATAATTTTCTTTTTTTTACGCTTTGGTTATAAATGTTTGTGAACTAAAACTTTACTTATATACTTGAATTGTTTTTTTAAAGTAGCTCTATCAAAGGTTCTGAAATTTTTTTAGTCTACTTCCTTCTTTAAGAATCAATTCTCTTCTAGCACGGCGCGATATTACTTTATCTTCTTATGCCTTATGTGTTTTCTCTTTAGGCTCAGTGGCGTGGTAATGTCCACTATCTAGAGCCTTCTCCGTGTACGTTGCGAGAGTCGATATCATGATATTACATGCCTGTAACCGTCTATAAAGTTGGCAGAGAAGTGTAATACGGTGCTACATTTCTGCAGTAACGAAATCAAATTAATATAAATAACCTTCAAGTCGAAGTCTAACTTTTTATATAAAATGTAAATGTTACTAATATTAAAAGTTTAAATATCTTACAACTAGAATGTCGTGAATTTTTAAAAAACGAATAGTGACCATGTGTAATAAGGTATTGTAACAATAATAAGCTACAATTTTTTATAAGATTTAAAAATAATATGCATTATGGAAGTCGTCAAAAGTCGTCCCCAAAGCTCTTACATCAGCGCCCCAAATCACGGAAGCTCTCGAGTGGTCATAGATTGTTCACGAATGAAAACATTCGCCGCGAACAATGCTCGAACGCCATTGTCGACGTTCTGTTTTGTCAATATCTAAATAGTTCATAAATATTTAAACAGCTTAGAGTTTAACCCTTGGGAAAGCTTTGTGCGAAAGTTTTTGTGAACGCGCAAAAACGCCCTACAATTATGTATTTCACATTGGTTGGTTATGCATCGGACATCCGTATGTTTTAATATTCAGTTATAACAATTTTTTCAAATCTTCAATTTGTCGTCTTTCCAAAGTATATTTTTACATGAATATTTTAGGAGTATTCACTGTGATAATGAATTGAAAGTCACTGTAAATTCAGCGAGCAATTAAGAATGTCAACTCTCTGTATCGAATGGCCCTCTCTCTAATAAATCGTTGTCACAGAATATTACGCTTTTGACATAAAGATAAATAGATTATCAAAGTGATAAGTGTCTATTGACAAAAGTGTTATTACTCATCTTTAACCAGGCGAGGCAATGAAAAAGTCGTCTCATTCGTGGAAAGAGAAATAGAATGAATTTGGTATTTGTCTCTCTCTGTAATCTATTGTCCGCCAGCAACTACTACGGTCACCACATATACCACGTATACCAAAGGTATATTATTTCTTTTTTTATCAACGCCACATGTTCACATGCGCGCATAAGCTGCGCCTACTCTATCTGTATATTATCTCTATGATCTCAACTCACGCTCCAATATCTCTCTCTCTAGGATATCGTTACGGCACAGAATATAACGCCTTTAACAGACATTGTCAAACTGACAAGTGACATTAAATTATTTATCATTAAGTCACAATATTCATTACCTAAATATTTAAAAAATATTGGGTAATGTTCGACTTCAATGACATAGCTGTTATTTGGTATTTTATGACTTCGTTTTTTTCTAAGCATGAAATTTCAAAAAATTTGATTTTTGCTCGTCTAACACGTGCTCGGAGATCAAACAATAAATATGTTCACGGATAGAACGATGTCAAATTTCAGGAAGAAGTATCCACAGCATGTTCTGGCGCCTGAACTCAACGTTTGACATTCCATTTAAAGAACGGACATGCGAACGGAAAACACGTCTCGAATTATATGTAATTCAATTACAAATCCATTGTGCCGATGTTTTTTGCTCGAGCGTTTAACACCACAACAATGCATATATTTTGCCAACAATAACTGTATTTTTCGACGGACAATACCCTGACCGCGCGCGATGACGGCCCGTCGCGATGACGGCCCGTTACGATGGTCAGTATTTTTTCAACACTCGAAACTAACTGTTATTGAAAGGAGAATTTACAATTGTTTGCGAGAGAAGTGTTTATCCTGCTCTGTTCCAGATACCATCTTAATCTCGGATTACTGGAGTGTTAAAAACTTTTGTCAGGTTGTCTAAATGGATGTTAAATGACGATTTGCCCACCTATGTACCATAATAGATTTCGAATGGTCGATGTGTTCACCGGAGACTCCCACGCACTATAATGCTTCTTAACCACCTTTTCCGATCGCTCTGTATCCGGTTTAATATTTTAAAATATTCGAAAGGAACTTTTTCAAATAATCATTGAATCAGCATATTCTTATACCTATGCTGATTTATATGTACGGTTTTGTTATTGTTAGTCAATATTGAATAAAGGTCTGTGTTTAATTTTCCGCTACGACTATTAAATGCTTAAAGTAAAAGTTATTTATCAATGTATTATAAGTTCGGTGTAAAATAATTATTTTGTACACACGTAAATGTTTAAAACAATATCAGGCAATTTCATTTTGACTTCTATCAACTAGATCATTATTATTCTGTCACTTATACAAGTATTTATGTACACTTTAATGGTAAAACAATTTTATGAAACTTGAAATGGCTCATTTTGTAGAAGTTTTACATTTATTATGTTCAAAGAAGTCTACATTTCAGGTGTTGTTTTTTATATTTCTGTGCGTAACGATATACGTATGGATATTACAGTATATACATACCTTGTCTGATAATATTAATACAATCACATCCATAACACGCCAGAAGAACAATTTACATAAATATCCAAAAGACTCTAAATATGTTCTTGTGTGGAGTAAACATTCTTTGACTAACATCAATAATCTTGAAAATCATTTTTTTGACCTCAATTGTTCAGTCAGCAACTGTGTCTTTACAGAAGACAGGAATTTTCTTTACGACTATATCCGTTTCGATGCTATAGTGTTCAGTGAATCAAGCCTCGATAGTAACAACAGACCCGACAGACGATCAAGGTCTCAGCTATATGTTTTCAGCTCCAAGAAATCACCACACAACGCACCAGCATGCGACCCTCAAAATGATCATTTTTTTAATTTGACTTTAACGTATCGCCTCGACTCGGACGTTGTATGGAATTTCTTTGTTGTGCGGAATTTTTCAGGTGCAATTGCGGCACCCAAGATTCACGTTAGTTGGATAACGAATCCAGACCCTGTATCCAAGGACATAAAGTCGATTATTAATCGCAAAAGCAAAACAGCCGTATGGCTGGTCAGTCAATGCGAGGCCAGCGGTCAGTCCAAAGAATATTTAACATTACTACAAGAGCATTTATTTCATTTTTCTTTAAAAATCGACATATACGGTAAATGTTCTAATTTTAAATGTCCGAACAACGACTGCGGAGAGTCAATAAAGAAGTATTATTTCTACATGGCGTTCGAGGATTCGTTTGCTGAAGATTATGTAACTGATTTAGTACTACAGGGCTATAATAACTACGCAGTCCCTATTGTGTATGGAAGAGCAAACTACAGCCGGTAACCCAGTGATATTTAACGTGCTTTATTAAGTCTCACATCTAGTTCAGTAGGTTGCTATTACAAGTTAGTATTGTAGGAGGTATATTACTCTATATTTTTGCTATTAATTAGCTCTCAATTTTGGATGTGTAATATGTGATTTCGCTTAAACATCTTCTATAGTTTTCCGTGGATTCAACACAGTAATAATATACACATTTAATATGCACTATTCTAGAATTGTACATATAATTTACATTCGAGGTGTCAAAAATACACAATCCCTTAATGATTGTTACAAAAATTCTGCTGTGTATGTTGGTAACTTAAAAAATATTAGGTTATAATATTCAATAACTTGTCGATTCTAGAATTCTTTCCAAAAGCGACAGCTACATTTTATGTATCAGATGCCAAATCTTCTTCCCCAGGTTCCTGCCTCCGGGCTCGTATCTCAACGCTCGGGAAATTCACCCGTACAATTTGGCCTACGCGATGCACAAAGCCATAAAAGAGCCAGCTCTTTACGAAACCTACTTCCGATGGACGAATCTTTACACTATAGGAACCAGCAGAGGATCCCATGACCATTTGTGCAAGCTATGCGCAAAGTTACACAGTTCTAAGGTCAAAGACGCAAAAGCAAAGAAGCACTTCAGGCTTTGGTGGAATGGATTCGACGGGATGAATATTTGTCTGTCGGAGGCCTATTGGAAGGAAAATTCTAATTTAAATTTAGACATGAAATATATTTCTTATTAATAATAATTTTATTTATACGCATTTACAAATACGAATCATGCTGATTTCTTTGTTTTTTTTTGTTTATATGCCATTTATAAATTTGTATGAATCACAAATGAGCTTGCTGGCGCTTGGTGTGAAGTGGTTAATTCAATGTATTTACAACTTATAATCTACAACAAAATCAAAGTTTAAGCGACTATTTAAATTTTAATAGCTTTTAAGTCTCTTCGTATACGATTGCATATTAGTATTGATTTGAATTACGGGTTACGAAGTCTATCTGATAACAGTTCTATCACATTAAAGTATTCGAATATAATAACGTTAAAGTAAATTTAGCTTCATTATTTTCATGTCTTTATAATCTTTTCGCTACGGATGAGCGCGAATCGTTTCAGATCGCAGAAATATTCAATATTCCAGTCTTCGATTTCAGAACCTTATATTTCCGTGGAGATATTTCGAGTCAGATGTTTCACGAGCGTCGGCAAACGGGAATGGGGAACGAAAACAATTACTCTAATTTACATACATTCCGACGGCGCGGCTCCGCGCTGCTGCGTAGTTTGCCACTGTCATGCTGATTTTCACCATCCATGAGTATTTTGTATATACACGTGGTTAATTTGCTTTGTTTTTATGAAACAGAGACAATATTGGAGTTGATAAAATATTTGGTCGTGTTGGTTGCAAGTGTGACTGCCGGCCGGAAGGTCTCAGGTTCGATCCCCGAGTCGGGTACTACTAAATTTTTCTAATTTATATTTTTTAGTAGTGATTCGGAGTCTGGACATGTGCTGCGTGTTGGCAATAGGCTCACCACCCATTCCATAGTGGGACGTAACCGGAGGTGGTGGAACGTGAGAGTGTTCTGCATTCCTCTGCCTACCTCTTCGGGGATACAGGCGTGAAGTTACGTTAACATATCGTCACAATCGTAGAACAATGACGGATCTGATATTTTCTAACTTTTCAGGAGAGCACTTTAATAAACAAACAAATCCGTCGATGCTCAACTCTGTATTTCAGTTGTTTAATACAGAATATTAGAAAAACGTTTTTGTTTTATAATAAAGTTAAGTAAAATTTTTACTTGAAATACTTAATTTATTAAGTATTTCAAGTAAAAATACGCCAAGAAAGATTTTTCTGCAAAAAACAAATCCGTCGTTGTTCCACGATTGCGACGTTATACTGTCCGGCGCAGCCTGGACATTGCGACACCTGGTCACGATCAGCTATCGACTAGACGAACAAGACCGAGCGCCAAGTATCTCTTCTTCCTGACCTGACGAGCGACCTTGTACTATGACCACTGCCTTTATTCACTCGCATAGAATCTGAACAAGCATTGGCTAAAAAATATTTTAGACGTTTGTAAAAATATACTACAGAAAAATCACATTATGTGAAGATAAAATCTATTTATTTCGGACGATATG
>DWEJ01001201.1:0-13641 GCA_018245835.1 Mysoria sejanus stolli | reverse complement strand
AACATATCTGAAATATGGCCATGGTGACCAGTACTAGTACTTAATTGTTTACCATACGGCCTTCTGGATAAATATACATATTTTTAAACGCCTAGAATTTACCCATCAATCTAAATTCAAACATGTTTTGTTTTGTAGAAGCAAAATGGACTATAACATTATTATGATATTATTGCAGGCAAAAAGTCATTACCTTGGCATGAAGAGATATCGTGTCTGGTAAAAGTAATCATTGGTATACTAATAACTAAGAGATGTTCGTTACTCGTTAACACGAATAAAGAAATTTTTTTGTAATATGTCCGAAGTAGGATGTATACAATTCGGAAAAGAAGTGGCCCCAGTATTTTGGAATTGATAATACATCTACTAAGTGTAAAGCCGGCTAGACTAATTTATGTTTTTTTTGGGATGGTTTCGGACCTATACGAGTACGAGGTCCTTTCCGATGAGCTCCCGCCGATTCTCCTTATTTATCGATTTTAAAATCTTATGCATAGTTTATGCATAACCTATGCATTTCTTAAAACAAAAATTTCCATCTTTTTACACGTCGTGCTCTAATACCAGTATTGCAAATGTAATACACAAATAATTTGAATTTGGTATGTGGAATTAAGGAGTAATGTATATTATAATTATTATTGTAACATCTGCTATTCATATGTCATACATATCAGTATTATAAAGTACAACAATAAAATCGCAATTATAACTAATATCACCGTAGTTTGATTATAATTCGTATTTACTAATGTCTCCTTAGATATAATTATGTAATAATTGTCGATTATCATCTCGTCAGTGTCAGGCTTGTTGTGTTTTTCTGAGCGCACATCAATAAGCTTACACAACTAGTAAATTTTGTACGAATTTGAACTTAGATATATTGACCATATTTCACCCGAAGTAGATCAGATACGGACACTTAGAAGCATCCATTTAATAATGAAAATGGCAATTAAATATTTCATTATCGTCAGCCTCAATGATAATACCAATTACAATAGGGTAAAACTCTACAATACGCCCCACTTTTTTTTCGAGATCAATAAATCATAGCTGTTAAAGTTTTCACTGACTTATTACAGAAGAAATTAATAAGCAGTCACTTGATTATCATATGACACCTTGATTCGGTATGAAAAGCTTCACAATCCAATGAAATTTAATTTTTTAAAAAACTTAAGGTGGGGCGTTTTGTCATGGCATCTCTTGACAACATGCCCCAGTTCTGTTACAAAATGCCCCATAACTTGAAATATTAAAATAACATAAATATTAAAAAAAAATACAAACTGGCACTTGGCACTTTATCCAATCTTCTTTAGAAGTTGTCTTGTAGTAATGTTCAGTACATTCCACACATTTGTTTTCATCTCCATCGGATAAGTCTTCATTCGAACTATTTTGGTCCTCATCCTCTGCATTTTCAGTTTCTGATGATTCATATTTTGAGCTCGTTTTCGTTGCTTTGCCATTTTCTTTATTTTACTCTTTCGCTGAAATTCTTGAAGCTTTCTTTTTTTGCTTTATTAGAACCCCCGACAAATTTCTTATCGCCTCCAATAATTTTTCGTTTTCGTATATTTTCTGGTGACGTCAAAATAACAGCTTTCTGTTTTCTCTTTAACACCTTTGCAGGTAGCTTCGGTACAGGATATATTTATCCCAAAATCTTAGTAGGTGTTTGTCCAAGAGATTCATAGGGTAAATTTGGACGTTTTTGTGGCGTTACTTGATCCAGTGACGCCAGAGGACCTGCCAAATGCTCTGACAATCCTGTATTAGTAATCGACTCTTCTTCAGCCTCTTCTACATCAACATTTTGACGATCACCGGCTATCACTTCTTGGATCCTATCTGCCGATGGTATTTCTGAAAAGTTTGTTTCTTCTTTATCCGAGTTATTTTGACTCCTCTGCGCTGGCAATGTCATGACTTCATTTACCTTACTTGGCTCATTTGCTATTAAACCTTGGTCTTTTAATGCATAAGATAAAGAAAAGTAGTGCTCTGGAATAGCACTTGGGTAATAAGGGTGAATTTCGCATGATCTTAACGCAGAAATGCCATTTGAAACGCTCGCAGCTTTCCCCCAAGATTTGCCTATCAACTTAGATACATCATACCGAGTAAGTTTCTTGTCTTTGTTCATCATCATCCATGATTTTGCTTCTTGAGCAAAGTAAGCTTTAAGAGGCCTGAAAAAAGCTCTGTCCAGTGGTTGCATAGCATGTGTGGTGTGGCAAGCATAATAAAGTCACTTCATTAGCTTTAGCTACTTCCAATAATCTTATGTTATTACTATGACAACTATGACCATCCATAATCAATAGTGCTTTGCCAGCACCTTTAGCCGGCAGAAATATTTCTTCAAACCATTTCATAAATAACTGATAAGCCATTTCTTTGACGTCCTTGCGATCCGGAGCAAAACCGACCTTTTCTAATTTCTTAATGTGTACGACCAACTGCTTTTCTTGCTCTTCAGTAAAAATAGGCTTTCTTCCAAGGGCGACCTTCAATTTACAAGATAAAAGATCTTCTAAGCGTTCTAGAATACTGTACGTTCGTGCTGCTTCATTGATTCCCATTTGCTTTAGTCGCACTTTTTGCATAGCCTCACTAAGGTCGGCTTCGGACCAGGTCGCCCGCAGAGTTTGTCGGACATAATTTCGCGGCATATCTAAAAAATAAAGTAACATATGTATTTTTACGTAATTATAAAACTGGGGCATATTAAACTGTGACAGACGGGGCTTATTATAAATTTCTAATTATAATATGCCCCGATGGCAACATCGTCGCCATATTACATTTACGACTTTGAGCAACATGTACAATTATAGGTTATTTATCACTGTTTTCATATTTCTAATAGTAAATTTGAAACAAAAATGAGGTCATTATATTGATAAATTTGTATAGTACTCACCGCAATATATTTCTAGCTCTTATTCACAGATTTTATGATAACTTAAAAGTAAATGCAAAAATCGCGTTCTCACGTCAATAAAGTCGGGGGACAACTGTCACCGTGGCGTGCCGTCTGTGTGAGCGAGAGAGTGGTGAGGCATATTGCCCACTGGGGCGTATTGTAGAGTTTTACCCTAAATAGTTCATCATCTTCAGCCTATCTCAATCTATTACTGGACATAGACTGTAAGGGTTAAATACCGATAATCCCCATTCTAGGCTAGATTGAAGATCTGTCTTCTTATACCTGCAATTCTGCAACCCGTAAAGGGCCAGGACATTTATTTGTGTCCCTTATATAAGTTCACTACAATCAAACTTAACTTCACGCCTGTAATCGCCGAAGAGGTAGGCAGAGGAATGCAGAACACTCTAACGTTTCCGGTTACGTTTACATCCCACTACGAAATAGGTGGTGAGCCTATTGCCCTTTACTAGTGTACAACCAAGATTAGTTGATATCAAAATAATTGTCATAATTTGCAGAGTTGGAGCGTGCGATAGCGGAGCGCGCGCGGCGCCTGGAGCAGGCGGAGGCGGGCGCGGCCGACGCCGAACCCGCCGCGCACCCCGCGCTCAGCGCCGTGCGCGCGCGCCTGCGCCGCGCCGCGCCAGCGCCCGCGCCCGCCGCGCCCGCGCACTGACCGCCGCACGAGCCATTCGGAATCTTTCTCTAGTTTCGTACCCTACCTTGTTATTTTTGTTCTGAATTAGAATTTTCTTTTAATATTTAGCCAAATGCAAGTATATCTTGATTATAGTCTTATCCAATTGCCAAATTGACCCCTTAAGCAGCTTTCTTACATACTGGCAATGTCATTTGTATTTGTAATAAGTACCTTGCAACAAAAATTGCGACGTAAATATTAATGGAAAATTCATGTCTTTGTTATCAATTGTTTAGCTATGTTAAATGAAGTAAAGCGCCATCTATCTTCGTGTACATGCAACATCTTCATTTAAAACTAGATGTCGCTGTAATTGCGATAGTAGTAAACCGAGCAGAGCTGATTGGTTTGGAAGATCTTTATATTTCACATTTCATTTTTAAATAGACAGAAATATATTAAAATAATATGAAAGCTTTATATTTTGCAACACCTCGTGCTGTAATTGATTATTTTTGTTAATTTCGTATTATTAATATGAAAGTGGGTAATTGCCGGGTTATTGTTTAATTTATCATCGAAAACTTAGTCACTAAAAGTTTCACAAAATACTAAACTTTATGTTAAAATTAATGTATGATAGTGTAGGTGTTGTTATTTTAAGTAAATAAAAATATTCTTTTGATGTCATTTTAAAATATTTCGTTGTATCTGTAGATACAAGGATATTCAACAGAATAAAATAAATAAGATTTTTGTTACCATATAACATTTTTAATTGTGATTAACTACTTCTTCATATGATCACTGACTGATCAATCGACTGCGTGAGCTGTAATGTTAAGGGTAAATGTCGACTTCAACAAGAGAACTATTTTTTAAACTTTTAACGTCTATTCGGTGTTTCTAGGTAGTGTTCATTTGTATGCACTTAGAGCCGGCCGGCTTCAGGTTCTCGGTTATGAGTTAATTCTTTGAATTTTGGTCCAGGATAATCTTTTTCTTCACACGACCTGATATAAATGCAGAATTTTGAATTTAACTATTTTACTAAAATATGAACTGGTTATTACATTTAAGTCTCATACTGCTCTTATTTTCACTATCTTTGGCTCCATATATTTTATTTTTAAACAGAGGCACTAAAAAGGCCTTTTTGTATAGTCAAAATGTAACTGCCATTACTAGAACGTTCCATAACACTAGCGCCTGACGCGCGGCCGTCGCATCCACTATTCTTGTTACTTCGTGTACTAACTTCGTAGATTTACTGTTGTATAGGCGTTGATGGATATAATTATATAGATATTATAGACGTTTAATGATAATTATAGTAAATAGCACCACGTTGGAATCTATGACCCCCATACTTTTATATTTTATAAAGAGTGTAGAAGTCTTATGAATGTTAGATTTTTAAACATAAATACTCGTATTCACGGAACATAACTATTTACAAGATTGTCGACGTGACCTTCCCCTGATTACCAACAAAATAGTTTGACCAGTAGGAGGCGGTGTTGATCGACGTGTTCATGTAAGTGATAGATAAATATTTTTATATATACCTATATTTGAAACCTATAGAATACCTATCGTCTTTTAACTCGTATAAGTGTTAGGGTTTTTCAAACTATTATGTAATGCCCGGCTCTCGCGCTTGGGTGTATAATGGTATTACGACTATAGTTATTTCTAATTTGCAATCGACAGCTGTTATGTTGAATTTATAAATTATATTTCATTTTAATGTGTAGCTTGAAGTTTCTTCTGTAACGATTCGTGTTTATAATGTTACATATTATGATCATGATGTACTTTATGCGGACTTCAAATGGAAAAAAATCAAGTAGTTAGGTGTCTTTTGTGAGGTTGTTTTCGGGATTTTTTCCCATAATTACCTTATTAGAACATTATTCAATAGAATCTCTAGTATGTAATATGTTTATTTTGAATACAAACACCTTATTATAGTATTAAATCCCAAATATTCCGGACGTCCAGAACGGACGCTTCTAATGTAGTATCACATTTCAAAAAATACAGTTTTCGATGTCTAGTCTGTGATTCATTTACAATAAATTCACATAGATATTAGATAACGTCATTTAAAATTTAAATCGTATAGATAGGTGAGAATTTCCACATAGCATTTTGTTTTCTTTTTAACAATTGTTGGTGAATTTCAAATAATTAAATATGTAATAGAGTTTTCAATTATATATATTATGTAACAAAATATAGGAAGATGATTCTCAGAAAAAATACAAAATATCAAAAAATCATTCCACTTGTATTTTCACTTAATAAAATGTCATTGTTTGTTTTCCAAATTTTTTAGTTTGTATTGTACTTTAGATATTTAGTACAAAATACAATTAGCTTGCGAAGCTGTCGGTATAGTGGCCATTTAAGTTGGATATTATGTAACTAAAAACTAGCTTTAAGTGACTTATTATTCTTCATAATAAAGTTGACCATCAAATTGTATCAAAGATAATTTGCATAGACCAATAAAAGTGTTTTAGCAATTTGTTGTTTCATTTTTTTTCCACGAAACAACTGTTCAAGTAATAAAGTTATTACTATTTCAATTATTATATCGAATAAATCACACCTGCATAAAAATCACATGCAAAAATAGGAACTCACCAATTAATAAGAAATATGCATAAATTTTAAAGAGTTAATCACGGAAATAATAACGCACACAAAGAAAAAGTACGCATTTGATTACTGTGACATGAATTATTAGAATACAATGAACTCGTTATTACTGAGTACCGATAATGATCGCTGGAAAATTGTCGGGTTTGCGAAGCGTGAACGCTTTCATTTTCGTAGGATCGTAGGAGAGCCGCAACCCCCGGGCGCTGCGGTCTGGCCACCAGTCGCTTCTCGGACACCGACCAACATTCACGCACTTCAACTATGTGAATAGTGGTTCTTAAACTATTAGTGGAATACAAAATCATGTTCAATAACAAAGTCAGAATTGTCATTCTGTCGGTGCTTCTAGTTTTCCACAGTATCGATGGGAAAAAATTTAAAAGGAAACCCATAACAGCGGAGGGAGAGGAGGCTACGTTCCCGCAGCCCAACGTGTTAACGTATTCAAATTTTGGCTTCAACGATGTCGGATCGTATGACGGCTTCATCCCGAGTTCTCCGGATTACGCCACATATCTCAGTAGTAACGGAGGTAAGGAGGAATCTACAACTAGACTTTATGGGCCTGCATTTCCGACAGCTATGGACTCTTCTGATTTTAGTAGTGGTTTTGGATCTCATTTACCTGATAGACAATCGATTAGTACAGGAAGTGATGGACTGTTCCATCTTGAACCGAATACAATGAATACATTTAGTTTTACAAATATTAATTCCGATGAAAATAAATATGGCGGTTTAGATTCGAATAATGGTCAAAGGATAGAAAAGTCTAGAACTCCAATTTATGGTGCAAAAATAAGTACCAAAAATAAAGCTAAACCATATGACGGTTATAATGACGTAGCTATAAAAGCGTTCACTACTGAATCCCCAACGAGTTTTCCGAACGAGAAAACTAATGAAAAATACTACAAATCTAAGAAGCGCTATCATTCCAACAATAGTAAACCAGTGACATCCGAGCCTAGCGGTTACCATAATGTTGTAAAAAATGGACCTCAACAGCCTGTAGCAAGTGTGGAAAATTTTATAAAGACGCCAACCAGTAATATTTCAAATATATTGAATTTTCCGAGAGTTATAGACTTTACAAATGTAAATAAACAATTTTACCCCGAAGATTTAGAAGGTAATTATCCCCTGAACATGAAACCACTAAGTAACTTTAATACAGCTACTAGTACTGGCTATGACACGAGGCATGAAAATAGTTACAACAATCATGGCGATAAATTTTTCAAAGTATCATCTTTCACAAAAAATAATTTTCATGACGAAGACAAAGATGACAAAAAGGTAGCAAAATATTATCCAAATTCTGATGCAAATGGATTTCCTTATTACCCAAATAACAAATATAAAGGCACTGTAACAAACGTCGAATACAGAGAAAACTTTAAACCGAAGCCCGTAAAAGTGACAAACAACTATATCCCACCCGCCACAGAAAATTACGTAGCTGTTTCTAGCAGTACATTTGTAAGCAGTAATGATGATTACAATACGTCAAAAAATTCTATGAAAGGATATCAGTATTCAACTAATCACAGTAACACAAGTTTTAAGTATGATTTCGAAGAACCAAAAAAACAGTCTAATAGTAATGTGGACGAGATCCCTGCCAGTAGCAACATAGGTTTATTAGATTATCAATTTCCTAGCGCAGATTATTCAAATTTTAATAAAATAACTAATTTGAAAACACAATTTGGTGACGAATCTGAGTTAACAAACACTCGTGAGCAAATTAAACCAGCCGAAGATTATCTAAATAGATTCAAAAAATTTTATGATACAACGCCTTCTTCTACATCTAATTGGGGCAATATATTTAAATCAACTGAATATTCATTTAATAAAAATCATAAAAGAAGACCTCAATTTGATGATGAAAATCACAACGACGATGTTGTCCACATACCACACAGGCCCTCATCTCCTAAATATGGAAAATATGACATAAAATCAGTAGATCATGACACTGATTTTCCATTTCACAATAATTATCGACCTTACAAACTACAAAGACCACCATACGAATGGAATAAAGAGATAACTAGTACCAGATTCAAATCTGAAGAGGATCTTCTGGGACTACGTACTCGAGATACCCTACGACCATCGTATCTGCCTGCATTTGGTACTACGCCTAACGAATTTCCCGATGAAAACAATTATAAAAAACTTATTGAAAAATGGAGAATAGATTACTTAAAATCAAAACAAAAAGATGCATTCCATGATTACGAATCATATGCTTCTGACGTGAAACCTATTCATGAGCCTGTACCGAAACCGTATCCGGTAAGTGTTAATCATTTTTGTTTGAGAGTATCGATAAAGTTGTGTGCCGACAATTGAATGTGACTTTTATGTAATTAGTGAGCAAAAAGGTGAAGATGGAATGCGGATGGCAGTAACAGCGCACGTCGCGCACTAGTTTCTTCGCTTGCTCTCGGAGAATAAGATGATCACACATGCCTCAAGCCTTTGCAGTCGATAAGGGAAATCATGAAATATTACACCTTAGTTACATTGCTCGTATATCCAATTCGCAATCGATATAAACTCAAACACAGATATCATATAGAAATAAGTTGTAGGTTTATACTCGTAGAAAGCTGTAGGTTCAAATAACAATAAAATATATTGGTACTGCATTTAATGATTTAAAATGTTTACATTTTTAATAGTTAATTTAAATTTAAAATGATTTTCTTTGTAACATAAATTCTGGTAGTACATAATGTTTACATTAAAATGTTTACATTTTTAATAGTTAATTTAAATTTAAAATGTTTTTCTTTGTAACATAAATTCTGGTAGTACATAATATATTAGTATGTTAGCTTCCCAGATAAATACTGTTCATAGTGGTGTTGTGAAAAGGTAGTATGTAGATCAAATCTAGCCAAGTCAGGTACCTGCTTTGAAAGAGAAATTGATTGTACTTCAAATCATAGCTTAGGGTCTGTTGGGTTATAATGAGCTCAATGACTCACAATAATTTCATGCTTTATTAGATGGGATCAATGTTCTGAGAGAAAATAATATAGGAATAGAGTAGAGGCGCGAGCGACTCACAACTCTGATAAATAGATCCACAAAAAGTTTTCACGGGCAACAGAATTTGTATTTACAGTGCGAAATATTTTAACTTAGGTATTTAGGTACTTCCTTCATTTAAGTAATTGAGTTTACTTTAAACGTAACTTAATTGCAATCGAAAATTTTTATCAAAATAGTTGTTTTTCTATGTTGTATTGACTTTTAAACAGTGTCTAATTTATTAAACAACTTGAAAAATCTTTGAACATAAAGAATTCATTATGCAAGCATTGAGGCGATTAGTTTGCATGTAATACGACACGGTTGAGTAGAGTTTCAGTGTGTGATAATTTCCCTAATTCGAAAGTCAAGTTTCAAATGCATTCTTTCCTACACCTAAACATTCAGTGGGTTGCCTGGGCATGGTCTTTGCGGAGGTTGGTACTTTCACTTGCACTTTTCGATGGATGAATTGGTTTCCAGATAGAAGTGCCTCATCCGGTGATAATACCGGTACCGCAGCCTTACCCCGTGCGCGTGCCCGTCCCCAGACCGGTAGCTGTACCGGTCGTCCAAGAGTTAATGGTACCCATTGAGAAGCCTGTCCCTTACCCCGTCTTCAAAAAGGTTCCATATCCCATAGAGAAGCCAGTGCCTGTGCCTGTTGAAAAGCAGGTAGTGAACATCAAAAATATCAAACATCATTTCTATATCGTTCGTCTTATTTATTAAATGAAAATACGGGGTAATATGGATAACATTCTTAACCACTAATACCAATAAGTACTGCCCACCATTCTTATATGGCATTAATGTATATGCAAGTGTGTACTATTTAAGAATTTTTGGATTTCGTTATTACACCATATTATGCTTTCAGTAAATTTCTTCGTGCACACTTTTAAGATCTGTTCATTTATATACCATTATATAAACCACGCTACATATGTACGTATATTTATAATTTTATTATGTAGTATAGTTACGCATGTCACGATTGTTATACACAGTATATTCAGTTAAAACTCTAGTAATATTAAAGAAATTTCATTTATCTATAACTCGATATATTTGTTTTTCTAGGTACCAGTGCCAGTGGCAAAACCGTATCCCATGCCAATTCCACAAATAAGGCCAGTCTTCCACCATTCGAAATATCGCGATGAATTCAATAACTTGGATCACGACGACGATTCTGATTACGTTCCCCGACCAGAGAGCAGCAAAAGGGTGCCCTATTCCAAGAGACCTAAAAAGTAAGCAATTCCGTACTAAAGCACTTTCATGGCGAAATCTTTACACAAGCTTGCCTTAAAGTAGAAATTACAGTTCTCATTAAGCAGTTTATAACTCTAAATATTCTATAGACAACTCTTCTGAAATTTGTCTTGTCAATGTTTTTTGTCTAGAACACAATCTGAGTATTAGTGTTACTGAACAACTTCAAGCGTATTCTCGCGTCATCTTTTTTAGTAAGTAGTACAAATGAACGTATGAATAACTGAATAAGATCATTGCCAAGGCCAAAGAAGAAAAAAGTTATTTAGCATTCCAAACTTTTCACTTGCGTGCAAACAATGTATTTGTAGTCGTCACTGACGGTTATGTCACAATTACGCGTGTTGTGCATAAACCGAGCGTGCAATTAAGTTTAAGGACTCCGCCTTTCATCGAGGAAGTGTTCATAATATTCCAAAGTAACCTCTAGCGCTCTTTAATACATACACGAGGCGGAAGTGCGCCATTTTTTGCGGTAAATATAATAACCTCTATTTAACTCAACTCATTATAGCACTTGTAATTGTTTAAAGCACAAGAATTGTGTATAATAACGCATCAATTGCTATCAAGTCTTTCTTTATGTGTATTTTACATGCAACGCCTTTACTTTCGACTACTACCTAGATTTGACAGGGAGATTTCTAAGAGAATGCTACAAGCATTAAAATCGTCCATAGTTTATAGTGGATGCAAATAAAGCATTTTATAAAATAGCATTAGCAAAAGATTTATTAAAAATAAAATTATGCAAGTAGAATTATATAAAGAGATTTATTATATAGAATATTATATAGATAGATTTATATTAATAGATTTATCCCTGTAATTAGATTTATATAAATAAATTCATATAAATGGATTTTAAAAAAAGGTATGTAAATGTACTTATATAAATACATTTAGGTATATAAAAAGATAATGTATTAAAACTTAAGTAAAAAATTCGTGTAATTTACAGTTCCCGTAATCGTTCGCGCAGGCCCTCACGAACGGCGTTTTCAGACCATAGCAGAAGACGATGGCCACAGCACCAGACAGAAACGAAAGATCGAAGATATTCCAAAAGACCTCAACATTCATCTATGGACTCTTCGTATACTCGGTACAGACCTCGTGATAGAGAATATGAAGATATCGATCATGAAGACAGAGAATACTTAGCTTACTGTAAAAGAACTGACAATTGTTAGAGTTCTATAAAACTGTGGTAGAAAGGATATTCCTACTTAAAAACAGAAGTGTAGATGTGATTTCAGATTGAGTAGCGAAAAGTATTACCACTTTTTCGAAAATGCATTTCAGAATTAAATTTCTTAATTTATTTATTGTTTAGAATTATTCAAATTTGGTATTAGAAGTTATAACATAGATCTCGAATTCGGTTATCTTTCGGAAATTTTTAAATTTTCTATGCGTAAAACGTGCCAGTTCTTATATTGTTTAAGTTTGCCTTTACTCTTTCAAATTAGTATAGTTATTTATCTCAAATAATATTAATCATAATTTTCGCATAAGTGTTATTTGATCGTTGTAAATAAATATTTTATTTTAAATGTTTATAAGTCCTTTAATTTATGATAATCAGTAAGAAAATCTAGAAGTACCTTATTTCATCGTAATTTTAACTTTCTGCATTAGTTCGTTCGATGGTACGAAAACTTGAGACCTGCATGTCACGTGTATGTACTTTTTTAATGGATACACGTATATTGGGATATGCTTTTTTGACAGTGTCGTTAAGTGTTTACAAGGGCGATAGGCGATTGAGAGGTTCTGAGTTAAAATTCTTACTTGGTTACTGTTTAAATAATTTTTTTTTAAATTTTTTGTTAAAATTTTTATTTGTAGATCGGAATTGTGCCCGGTGCATGGCAACCCGCTTGTCACCTATGCGATGATAGAACGTTAACGTAACTGGTGAAACATGGAAGTGTATTGCAGTCCTCTGCCTACCTCTTCAGGGCTTACACGTGTAATGTTACATTTACGTTTATAATGCCATTTTTTCACTGTGTACGAACACGTCGCCTTAACGTAGTCGCAATCATCACGCCGGTACTCACGTTATCGCATACAAGTTCCATATAAAACAATACGTTAGCTGTCAGAGTGTTATATCGCTTGACGCACGCGCGGGAGATCAGCGGACGCGCTTGGATGCGCGCTTTTCCCAACGCTCTGCTTAGCAATGCGTGTTACTTGTTCAGAGACACACGCCATTTCAGTAGTTCCCGTACGACAAAAAACGATTGGTATTTAGGAACATTCTTGATTGATAAATATAGATCACACGCGCTTTTGCGGTTTCCATACATTTAATTACGACTATTAGTCATTATTGTTAACAGTCAAAATTGTTTATTACATAATTTTAAACAATAAAACGTTTAAAATAACTAAGACAATAAATGATTTTCTAAATAGCTCGAAAATTTAAGCATTATTTCGAAATAAGTATTATTATACTTAATAGCATTAATATTTATATTTTTGCCACTTTTAATGAAATTTTATAGAGAAAGATGATTATAGTGATTTAGTCGTAATAGATAGATACCTATCCCGCTGCTGCATGTCATGTGTACGTTTTATTTCATTACATAACTAGCTGTGCCCGCGGCTTCGCCCGCGTGGAAATCAGTTCTTACGTAAAACAGTAACAAACATCCATTTATACTTACAAAGTTTCGCGTAATTTCAGTTAACTCAGTCGAAAATCTAAAAAGAGTTATACAAACTTTCATCCCCTATTTGATCCCTTTAGGGGTAGAATTTATCAAAATCCTTTCTTAGAGGATGCCTACGTCATAGTAGCGTTATGCATGTAAAGTCTCAGCCCGATCGGTTTAAAATTGACAAAGTTTAATACAAACTTTGATCCCCTATTTTATCCCCTTGGGGGTAGAATTGATCAAAATCCTTTCTTAGTGATTACCTTTACCCCGATTATCCAACTCATGTATTATTCGAACCTATAACATTTTTTATTTTATAAAATAACATGCACATTATGTAATTAAACTAAAAAAAATATTAAAACATCAACTTGAAT
>DWEJ01001200.1:0-13641 GCA_018245835.1 Mysoria sejanus stolli | reverse complement strand
CTTACAAATACATATATACCTACACACAATCAATGTTATTTGATCATTATTTTCTGTACGGCTGAGGCCATGGGGCGCACTTTGTTAAAATATGTCCATCAAAAACCTAACCCGAACAAACGGGCCCATATAAAATTCGTCCTGTGCTGCCGCGGCGCCTTGTACCCACGTGTAACGGTAGCTGCGTAAGCTAACCCTTCATTAGTACTGGGCTCTTTTTACCCCGGCGTATTTGAAAGCGTCGTTCTTGAGACGATCTAATTTGGTTCTTTTCAAGCACGCCCTCGTTTCCTCGCGAGCTGATTGCGTCGGTATATTTTTCACTCATCTCACTGTATCGCTTCTGTAATTTGTTAAGCCACATTCGATTAATTCAGATGTCGATTTTATGCACGTTAAAGTTGATAATGTTAAACACACTTAAAAAATTCTGGCGTATTTATTGAGACGGAATGTCATTTTTATAATGAAATGTTGATTTAAGACCCTGATCATCAGATGTTACCACTGGGTTGAGTATTCATATACGAGAATTAATAAATGAGTAGTGTACTCTGATAAATGCCGTCCCTTAGTCGCGTCGAGTTCGCGGTTCAGTTCTTGAAACAACAGTAAACGTGTATCTTTAACTTAAACAACAATACGCCTTTTGTAGCTCTTAACCTATTCATATAGTGTTCTGCATTCCTCTGCCTACCTCTTCGGGGATTACAGGCGTGAAGTTAAAAAAAAACTTATTCATAATATAGGCCGTATAACATAAACGTATAACAAGCAAACAAAAAATCAAAAACCGTCCAGGTATCCTGAAAACGGCACACATAAAGCTACAAGCACAACATTCAAACCGGTGAAACACATCGATTAAAGCGCAAAACACACGTAGCGATTTCCTTGTAATCTCATTTGCGAGCGGCCCGGCTGGCGGCCGCGCTAAACCTCATTAAAAAGGCAAAGCGGGTTTATTACTTTGCTATTCCCTGTGAGGCGAATCTTCGCGGCGCATGATCGTACACGACCGCGGCGAATGTTACGGCTTTGTTGGGGAGAGAGTGTCTAACGAGCCGCGCGGCGCGGAGGTGCGTCGGATCGGATGCGGCACGTTAATTAATACACAGTAACAACGTACGTTCTTTTATTTTCTATCTGGTAAATGATTTTTCGCCTCGGACATCTGTTCGTCCTATTTAACAACTACATATAGGACAGTAAGAACGGCGTCATTGTAATATCTATGTTTGCTCTAATTTATTGAACTTTGAATAACATTTTAGTAGTGCACGTTATATCATTCATACGATTTAAAAAGTCTATATACATATTTTATATCATTTACAAAATGTATATCAAAATGTGTTATCAATAATGTATCACGGTGTTTTTGTGACTTTAAGAGTAATGTTGTGGATGCCACCCAAGATAAATACTATCTTAGAGGTACATCTAATAAGTCATATTAAATAGTATCATCAAAGAAGAGGAGAAGTCTTAGATAGAATATCTCTGATATACGCACATGAATAAGAAGGCAACGTTCCTCTCGCGTTCACCGATGTGAGAAAACTGAACAAGATTAGATGCGGTATATGAAGTATTTCTTTAATATGTAAAGTTATGTTTTAGTTTTAGTTGAAACCTTCGCAATATCAAGTGGTGATATTAGGGACGAATAAAATATTTTACCTTTCTGAAGTACTCGTATCACACTTAGTCTAAACAGGATAACATGTATAGACGCAACTTACGTATGAAAATTACAATTTTGCTGCAACCAACTGCTCACTTTACAGTTTTCTTTAACAATACAATTTTTAATCAGTCTCTATTAAACTAAAAAAGAGATAGGTACAGTTAAAATAACTTTATCCTATATACTTATCACTTACGCGTTAGCATCGCTCAATACTCCTGAACTTTCCACCTGGATTGCTAAACACATCTTTTGACGTGATTCATTAATAATTCAGTCGCTTAAGTCGTTATGCCTTGACGGAATAAAATTATGTTTTTACGCGGGAGACGTCTTCTGTACATTCGCTTGTTTTACCAGATAAGAATAAGAAATTGAAGTTAAACTCAAGTGACCGATAATAGTAGAACCGTCAAATATAACGTAATTTATTTATGAAACATGTTCCTAATCATAACTGTCATAACTACTGTACTATAATGGAAAAATATATGTGATTAACGTCGCTAACCACTCATAAGTATTATGGTAATATGTATTTAATGATTTTTCTTCTGTTTTCCTACCCTAAGGTTGTCTGGTACAGATCGCTTGTTAGTGATAAGACCGCCTTTTGTATACTGTTCATTTTCCTCTTTTTTATGTACATATTTGTTTCTCTGTTTTTGGGTGTACAGTAAAGAATGATTGTATTGTATTGTACTATGAAAAACGCAAGTACGGTGCTTTACAATCATTTCCATCAAAGACGTATTATAATGATGATATCTCGTTTTACCTATCTACATGTTATTCACTTCTTAGATTTCTTACTCGTGTGCTGTGCGACACAGGTGTAAGATGTTTTAAATACAAAGTACCTTCTCTTCTTTAGGAAGACACTCCCAAGTTTAATCTCTTTAATAAATAATGGACCATGTTAGGAATAATGAAGATTTTCGTGGAACGAAACAAACGTTCAGCACAAGACAAAATTTAACAGAGTTCATTTAATAAATTATAAATATAAACATCTTTTTACATTGAAGGTAGAACACGAAGATTTCATAGATGGCGCTGCAGTACGCGTTATTTATTTAAGATTAAAATTTCATACTTAAATGTGACGAGAACCACTTAAGAAAAACAACCTTATAACTTACATGTTATAAGTTATAATAATTATTAATACATATAATATATTGAAAGAGTTCAAATTCCGATACCCAACGCTTATCGCAGCAACATACCTACTACATGTTTTCCACTAAGAAGCAGTATGGGCCCTTAGGTGAGGCTGCTTGAACGGAATGTCAGACGCGCAGACTGAGACCAGTAAATTCAAATTAGCCTATAGATGTAGCAACGAGTCTCTTACTCAAACCTAATAAACTATAAATGATTAACTTTAGAAGAACTTGATTTCTCAATAACATTTTACACAGATGTACGTATGTACGTGTCTGCATATTTTTGCTGCTTTCATAAAACAAAAATAGAGTAAAAACATACATTGAACATCTCTCAATACACTGTATCTCATTGTATATCCCACCGATACCGGCCTCTGACCTGGTTAAACTCTATTATGTAAACAAGGCTGAAGCGGCAGCGCCAGCACCATACCAATTACCGCTAAGGTGCGCTATGTAATCCGAGAGACTGAAATTAATACAACCCTTCTTCGCCTTATCTGCTCGATATTTTTGCAAAAAATTTACACCCATGTTTTTACATAATAAATACTTAAGTTATCTGTAATCCAAAAAAAAGACAAAAAACAAATGATTTCGATATAACAAGGTTTCACTCTGAAACTGCAGTACAGACACTGAAATAGATTCATATCAATCACGCGCCTATACAAATATTAAAAGAAAGGTTTAGTTAAAAAGAATTGATAAAATATTGCGACAATCAAAAATAATAAGGAAGCTTTTATACATACAAAATTTTAGAAGAACTATTTTACGTAGTACCAAAAATATTCCATTGAGGAAAGATAAGAAAAAATACGCAAAGACAAGCACTGGAATGTTTAATTTTATTCGAGACGAAAAAAATATATTCGTTTTTAGTCTTTCTGTTGTGCCTTTACTTTTGTACTAAACAAAAAATAAAACTAAATTGTTATATCGACATGATTGACAAACGTAACGATCTAAGCTGTTTAACTCCCCTCCTGAAACTCCAAAAACACTTTTCACAATACATACAAATTAGAACCTATTCTGAAAAGACTAAGTACACGGCAGCTACTTGTAGCCAACTCTACTAATTACTGCTGCCAACACGGTTTCTTACTAGTTCCCCTAGGCGGAATTAGACTATGGTTTAGGATAAATGATTACTTCAATCTGTGCGACTTGTATCGAATTCTATTAGAGTAGGGTAAGTTTTAACGGACAACAGATAATACCAAGTGGAATTGAGAATAAATACTTTTATATGACATTTGCATGTATAACGCACATTAAATATGTTATATTGAATGATACCAATTACTTAATCTATAGCGATATTGGAAGACAGTTATTCATTTTTATATCACACGTCTTATATCGATATCCTTATGATTATGTCCAACTGTTTTTTTTATAATTTGTGTTATTTTGTTATACTTCTTACCATCGCCGGACTGCACGAGAAAAAGTGGCTTTCACTGAAAGCTTTAAATCATAGGTCATATGCGTAGCTAGCTCGTGTGCTTTGTTTTGTATTATGATAAATATAAGTTACCTTTGGATTAATGATGAAATAAAATGTTGTTAACATCTTATTTATCTACCTTCGTTTTCATTTACGTCTTATTTGCTCTGTTTATATTAACGTACATAAAAATTACGCATACAGTGGAGAAGACGGATCGTGTCAGAGAGGCAAAAGAGTGTGAACACATTAAAATATTTCAAGAATTTAATAAATAAATGGACTCACATAAAATGGCCAGGATCAAAGTTTATGGTTGAGTCATAAATTAAAGCTCCATTAAGTAGTTAAGTCGGAACTGGCATAACAAGCGAAAGCTCAACGCGAAAAAGCCTCAATATAACGTAATGCTTTTTCATATTTTAACGAGACTCACAAATTCCATTACGAAAATGAATAAACACGGGGGCAGCCTACATTTTAAAATCTTCCATTCATTTTATAACAACCGCTGGCGCTGCGGCGATAGTCACTTACATCCATTTCTCAAGACGAGCACCAACTTTATTTTTTCATCCAAACGCTCTTGGGTTTCCTTTCCGCTTCACCGTCCTCACCCATGGGAGCACCTCAAAAAATTTACAACGCTTTGTAGCGTTTATATATTAAACTGACCATGTAGGCGTAATTTTGTTGTAAATTTAAATACGAAGTGAATCTTTCACTAATAAAAAATCGTATGTTATTTACAATAAAAAATCGTATGTTGAAAAAGCAGGGTACTAAATTAAATAGCAGTTTATATAGGTCTAGGATACGATCCAAAGTTATATAAAAGTGAAATGATATTGTTTATTTATTTTCGATAAAATAAAACAGCAAGCGGTTCAGCAGCAAAATCCTATATAATTACTCGTATATATTGAGGCATCCATTTGTACCACGTAGAAATGTTTTAAAAACTTGTTGCGTTTCGAACTTAAGGTTGTGGTTGCTTTAAAGTCTTAAATTATATACAAAACGTTCTTTACAGTCTCTTAGAATACTCGGTATAGCTCCATTATACAATCTAGAAATACAATACACCCACCATTTTTATCAACACTCTTCCAAAAGCAAACAAACGAAAAAAATGTGCCTCTCCCCTAAATAACGGTATCTGAATAATCCATTCTCCGTTGCGTAATCCAAGACACAGCTAACGATCAAACTCGACGCCATTCCGAACTACATTAAGAAAGCAAACAGTTGGGAGCGGTACATAATTTGGTGTTAATTATTCTGCAGAAGGGCGATTGGCCATTACCGAAACTCTTCAGACGTGGAGCGGAGCGAACCGAACCAATTAGCCCACGCACACAAACACAGACTTGTCATCGTATGCCCTTAGCACGCTGTTTGTGAACAAAATTTACCAACAATGACTATATAACACATCGATTGTAACATCTACAGTACTATGTGTAGTATATCGTTAGAGAAGTACCTACTGGGTGAAACGCTGTACACTGATGCGCGTTGATTTGAATATAGTGTTTAGGGCCGAGGCAACTGCATAGATGATGAACTAAATAACATTCTCTCAATTTTATAAACATTTCAACTAGACCTTTTATATCGTTCCATTGGCCGAACAATAATTCATGTTATGTACGTAACAACGAAACTTATATGTCTCTATTTTTAAAAGATCACAATTAAAGAATCCATGAAATAAACTCACATTAATTACTTGCCAATAACCAAAAGAGAAAATAAAATTTGATTTATTACAATTGCAAAACATGTAAACAAACTGACATTTCATAACGTAGAACGAATGTCAATGTTATATGTATGTATGTTTTCAATACAACATAAAGGGCAGAATACAGTGTCTGTTATCTTACCAGACCTTGGAGCCTTTGATAAACATTTCAACTGGCTACGTATCTTAGCCACATGATCGGATGCAACATGAATTTTGCAACGCCAGCCTGTGAGACGCAACCGCGCTCTAGATGTGTGCTACATGTCGGTGTGAGAGGCAGCCGAGGCTCAGGCACACATAGTTACCCTATGGGTTCAGATAGTGGCACTGTTTATACATGATTCTGTAGTCAGGGTGTGCTTCGGATGTTATTGTTAACGTTTCAAAAACTTTTTGATTTTGATGATAAGGTAGACTTTCTTTTGAGTAAGGTATACGCTGCGCTGGCTGAGATTATCTGTTTTTGCAATTAGATTTGGACGTATCCGAGGTCCTACTTCGTGAGCTCCCGCCCATCGCAGGTGGGTGGGAAGCGGCTAGGGTTAGACGGATATGTTGAACAGTAAGAAAAGCTGATCAACAAAATAAAATAAATATTATTTTATTTTGTTATGTGAGTGTTCTGCATTCCCCTGCCCTAACTCTGCTGCCCCTGCCCTAATTTTTAATTATTTTAACTCTGCCTACCCCTTAGGGCAGTACAAGCGTGAACTTACGATTTTAACTATGCATTTGTCTCTGTTTAAGAATTTTGTTTCTGATACGATAAAATGATCGTTAAATATATTAAAATAATTGCTCTAAACAGTTTACTGCGCATATAGCCCGTGCCGTAGTGTAGCCACTTCAGTTTATTCTATGTCATTCAATAATATCAAATTGTCAAACGGTACAAATTATGTCTTCACAAAATAATGTTAAAAAGTAACCTTATAGCTCTTATTGTATCCATCCTGTATACAAGATTCTCGTCACCGTCGGTCGTACATTAGTCGTGTTCGTATCGGATCGGATGCTAATCCCGGTCTCTGTAGGTCTCAGTTAGACCGATTAGACAGATTAGTGACGACAACACTGGATTTACTTACGTTTAACACTAGTATTAGTACATCTTTACACGTTCATTGCTCTTACTTACATTATTGAGTCTAGTTCGCACTTTATGTGAATATAATTCTTGAGCCGATTAAATTATTTTTTTAACAGAATAGACCTGGATAGCGCTATTATTATTTAAACTTTGTTAAACATACATAAATTTATTATTCGGAAAGTATAGATATCTCTCAATAGACATGCACATGTGTAGTTTATTTGGACCGGCCGTAAAATAGCAGGTGGAAAATAAAAACGCGCGAAACGAACGTTTTGTCCAAACGCGTCCAACTGCTATCTTGTACGATGCGGCGCTGCTGCGTCCGTACTTCCCCACTTAATTGAAGATAAGTGGACCGATACGGACTTCCGATGGCGAGTCGAATGGGGCATCCTCCCTTGTTAACTAGCGCGCATCTAAAAATAGCACCCGGGGACCGTTTAAGTTTGTACGTGCCTCGTTTCGTCCAGACGCGCGCTTTATACTATAAAACTCGAAACTTCCTCCACTAATCTACTGGATGATTAGGCCGATGGGTATTAAATATTCAAAAGGATTGCAGATCATTTTCATGCGATGAAATTTTGCGAAGCGTTCCAAAATGACGGCGGGGACCGCTTGAACAAACTTTTTGATGGAGCGCAGGATCTATGTAAAATGCTCTAAGCTATGAAAGAGTATCACTTCGCATTAATGATTCATCAATAATCTTCTTGGTTTCATCAAAGCTGTAGCTATGTATTATTATGTATTATTGCCATATATGTATTTCAGCACATAAATAAATATATGGCATTTCCATATAATTGTACTTTATAAATTCACGCTCATAAGTACTCATGCTAAATCATAAGACGTGCACGAGCCAAGACGCTTTACAGAATGTATTTTAAAACAAACCTAACTTCAGAAAATATCCATCCCTGGACATTATTTATTTCGTATCATAGAAACACAAACTTTTATAATGATTTTTGCTAATTACAAATGTTGTTAGCAAATATTTATCCCAACGAAAACAAACGTTGAAACGTGTGTAACCACAGGTGTGAGTTAAACGGGAGAACAGCTCTATTGTAGAGCGCAAAAGTTATACAGAACATTCCCGCGTAGCCGGAGATATTTTGGAAAACGGGATTAAAGGAAAGTTTAAATGAATTTGGTGGGGAATTTAATAATTCACTAAGTGGAGGTGCGTAACAACGGCTAGTGCTATAATGAAAATGAAAATGCGCCGAGAATAGGTTGCGGGTACCGCAGAATGCACTGAAATAGATCCCGAGTGCAGTTATCGAAACGCCAGTGTCTAGTGTTAACATAACAGGAATGAAAGTGTAAATAAATGGTATCTGATATTATATTGAATTCAATTACACGAGGAACAAATAAAACGGAAAGTTAGAGTCGTCAGAATGGTTTTATTTCATTTAATCTAGGTACTGATTAAAATCACACACGAGCAATGTTTCGTCAAAACGATATTTATAAGTGTACTGTTTTTACCTCGCTTTTCAAACCGGTAAATAAAAGCTTTGCTGCAAAATGGTGAGAAACTATGTGCATTAGTAATGAAGCCATCCTCAAATAACGAGCTAAGTTTATATTACATACTGACCCTGAATGATTTTCAAATAATACATAACCAAACGTAAGACAAATAATAGTCAGTTTCGACCGTTAGCAAAAAAATGTAATCCACTAATTGAAACATTTTTTATTCCTATTTTTCGGACGCGAGGTAAATGAATGTTACCTAGCATTGGTACTGACGGCAAAAAACTAAGTCGAGTTGGCAATTTTTCTAATGTCGCTATTTCACGCGAACACTGATTAAACTGGGAAATAGAAGAAATTTTTTACCAGCAAGTCTATTTTCAACCGGAGTTTTATTAAAATCTCTTCCCTATTCTATAAAGTGCAGACTTCTCATTAAAGTTTCACAGACGAGTATGATGCAACTAGTATCAAATTTTAAACATATTTTTTACAACTCGATAGTCGTTTTAATACTTAATCTATATAATTACACTTCTCTGAGCTGTTTCTTGAATACGTTTTCAAATAGCTGCAAGTTGAAGTGAGCGAGAATAATTAATCAGACAGCTATTCTGAGTTTGTTTAAATATAAAATTACAATCTAGAGTAACATCAAGCCTGTAATCTCCAAAGAAAGTGGCACGGGAATGTAGTACAGTCCCAAGTTTCACCAGTTTCGTTTAATTTCCACAATAGAATAGGGAGTAAGTCTATGCCATACACCGGGCATAAAAAGACTCCGACCCATATGCGTTTTCTACATCTTTAAAAATTGGCAGAAATGGTATTAATAACGCAGTACGTATCAAATGTCAAACCGGCTGCTTCTAGAGCGGCCAACGTACTACGTTCTTGACCTCGACGAGTATCTTTGTCAATCAAACCTGGGAGCAAACAAGCGGGGATCCGTTTAGAGTCGACAAACGGAGCCTGAACACGGACCGTTTGTACGCCGGTCACGTGCGATCATCCGTAACCAACAACGAACGGGGACAAAAGCCAGGCGTCTTTGTGGAACTGGTTAAGTTATTAGCGATTCGCGGCGATGTTTCCGAGAGAATTCACGACCTCGCCTATACGATACTTATTTATTTTTGATTGCCAACATAAGAAACAATGGATATAATTACATATAAATTATACAACGTTTAAGGATATAGTTAACAGATTTTACACTTATAGGTAACCAAAGCATGCTATGTTTTACGATTGTTATTAATTCAGTTATGTATATACAGTATATATTTAGCAATCTTAATTTGTCGGGACGTCACATTTAATAAGTTTAGATCTAAAATTGACGATTTTGTTTAGATGATATCAATGTCTGGAACTAATTAAGTACAATCATTACATACATACACAGGCGTGATATGCGGACCACAGGTGAATAACAACCTAGAATTCTAGATTAAAACAAAAATAGGAAAGGATTCTTTTCTAAAGCTAAATTTCTATATGTCTATCTTTCTATCGTCAGTTGAACGGTTCACAGATCGAAATGAGCGAGTTCGTTTGCCACGATCTTAAGCTCTTTGCAAGTTTACAGTAACACGGAATGTTTCAGTGCGCGTCATATGAAACATATAGTTAAATTCCACATATTTAAATGCTTTAGAAACGTTGCGATATTTTCAGCTAGAAACAAGCAAATGGATAACCGCCTACACGTCAAATGTTATTGTAACCCATATGTTTGAATGTAATATTTATTAACTACTTGATAATAGAGAATTTATAATCGTATTCGAACGTTGAATGCCTCGCGATCCATAAATATGTTCCATAATTTTCTGGTATGTATTCACAATAGTTAGGGAGCGTTCAAGTATTACGTAACGTATTTTTTTTTGTAAAACTTTACCATGCGTTTTATTGCGACTTGAAAATCTCTAATTCCTTTATTTTTTCCACAAACAAAGGTATTTTAGGGATTTACTACTATGTCACTGAACTTTTTTGTGACTTTTAGATAAAAATGGCCATTTGCGTTACAGGATACAGAAAAATGTTGACTGATATTCTTAAGCTTTAAAAAATGCAAAAAAAAAATTTAAAGACATGAAACAAATAAATCGCTGTCACTTATGACTCGGACGGTGCCAGGTGGGGTGAAGGGGATGAAAGGCGCAGTGTACGTTTTTCGCCCAACGTTGTCACGGCATTGTCTCTGCTGCATTATCGTAATTGAAGCGCATCCTGCGGGACGGCTATCCGATATAACTGTAGATAGAGTTTTCATTAGTGTAATAGCGCCGGTTAATTAAGCCACGCTAATCTACAACAGTTCATAGTCCAGTGGTGCAGCTGTTACGCATGACGTATTACATGTTTGTTTATCTAGAGCGAATCCATTTTGAAATTGAACACACAGTTAAAATATCGTTCTGATTTAAGGGTTACTGTATTCTTGATTTACTTTAAACATTACTTAACAATAATGACCTTTGACACTCACAGACCTCGCTGTTTCAAAACAAATATGCAGCAAATACATCAGTAGTATTACGATATGGAGCAAAATAAACGTTATATTTTTAAACATTCATTAGGGCCGGATGTTGTTAACATGATATCTTGAATATCATCGGTTAATGCCAGGTTTCAGTCGTTCGCTTGCTTTTAATAAAAAGGGATTATTGTGTCTTCATTCATTAGATCTAGCTGTGTTTTGGAATCCGAGTTTCATTAAGTTAGTATATACAGATGTCATACATTCAGCGGTCCTACGGAAAATATAACGCGGTTCATTTTCGCGACGGAACCTGATTTTTATCTGTTAATACTTGCAATTAACATTGGACATATCTTTTTGAAAAGTAGACAATTAGCCATGTAGATACGGTTTTTAGCAGTAAGTAAGACGATGATAAAATTTTGATCAATTTATTTCGAAATTATGGTCGAAAATTCCTGTCGATTTGAGCTAGTTAGTTTATAAGCTTTTTATCAGATAAGTATAAACGTGGCAATAGAGAGAGCAGGTAAATAGCAAATGCAAATATTCTGTCTGCCTGCTCCTATGGGCCATAGGCGTGACAATATGTCTGTATGTATCTACTAAAATAATGACTAAACCTGATGTCAACTGATGTCAACCTGATGTCACAGATCGTTTACAATATGTATACCGACAACTAAAATCAAGCCATTAAATTTCGCCAAGAGAATTATAAATTTATAGACAGGATATATTGGAAATAAAACCAACTGTACTGTTAGTGTATTAAATCACGAATGCTCGATCACTCGACGCTTTTAATGCGATATCTAGTAGCACCTGCCCCCACCACTTTGCATAATGGCGGCGAACCGTTTTCACTGACAGGAAAATAACGGCAAAAACTGCAATAAAATACTTTTCCTCCTGATATAACGAAGTTATACCATCAAGGTACATTTATGCTAAGGGGATGTGTTATACAAAGATATTTTCCTTTGAAAAAGTCGGGTCAGGTTTTTCTGTAAAGGCACCAAAGTAGCTGACGGGCAAATATGGGCCTTCAATTTTAAAAGCGAAATTCCTTCAGAAAATCAATTAATCAATATATTAAAGCATTTTAAGTTTCAAGTTTAACTTTCTTTTCCTATTTTTTTATTAGAAGCCTTAATTATATCAGACAACAAAACGCGCCGTTCAAGCACCGTGATATTGTAGCTGAAATAAGAGCATTGGAACTTCCAAAATAGGCGATACCCTTGAGGGAGATTTACTACGCAAAGGATTTTAACAGGCTGATGATAATTTTGAATCTTCAGAATCAAACGCAATTCGTGAAGTTAGAGTAAAATAATTGAAATTAAAAAAGTTTTTTAGGGTAACAAAGATTTATAAAATCAATAATAACAACAGAAGCGGCTTCATCGTAATGTCTACAAAACCTATCAAGAGGTATATTGACTATATTGGACATTATAAGACAGAGCAAACATCTCCGCCGCTTTTCCGAGACGTCGCTGAGCAAACGGCGCCCGAGACAGGTGCGCTCGCGTTCGGGCCAAATCGTTAAACTCGAGCTGTTCGAAATAATAAGTAGTACTGCCGTTCGAGTTGCGGAAAACGTCGCCGGCAATTCTATTGAAAGACCGAATGAAGATAAATGGTGGAGTCGACTCCATAACGAGCCGAAGTCGACTGTTTTCAATTTGCCCCCGCCCGCTACCGGTTCGATCTAGTGTAAATTCTGAGAAATGTATTTTTGTATTTTGAGCGTCCCGCGCACTAGATGGTCCGTGTTGTTGCGAAAGCTAAGGCCACCTTCGTATTAGCCACATGTGAAAATGGCATAAGTTGTGATCTTTATATGTAGTGAAATATGGATAGTTACTAACAGAAAAGTACCTATGAAACAAATTTTTTAATCAGATTAGGTAAATATAATTTTTGTCGTTGGCTTAACTGTTATATTATAAACTAAGATATTTGCAATTTTAAGTTAAAAATATATGGTACACGTATTTATGAATACACCAGTATCTTGATACGTAGTGACCGTTTTTCTCGAAATAAATAAAATCAAATCCTAAATAATGTAGAACAAGCAAGACAGGTCAGTAAGGATAGATATTTGACATTCTCTGATATGCTCTTTGCATACCCCGTTAAAGACGTGATGTAATGTAAGCACTTATGTAAAGCATAATACGTAATATCCAATTCTATCGCGCTATGGTGGATCTCCTTCGAAACACACTAGCTATCTAGCTGATCCGTAATTGCGAGTTACTTGGCGAGTAGGCGTCTCCGTGCAAAAACGACCTAACGCAGAAACCCCCCGCTATTATTTTCCATTGTCGGTCGTGGAAACAATGTTATCGCATCTGCTCTAGGTAGTTTCGCCTCGTTTACTACATTCACTGTCATGCTCTTTGCTACATTCGACTAGTTTACGAGCCGGTGCGTTTCTTAAGAAGACATACAGCTGACTCACAGACAAATGT